>DWQX01001694.1:0-26031 GCA_018245475.1 Pharmacophagus antenor | reverse complement strand
TAATTTGTTAAAAATGTAAATATATATTTTTTAAAACCAATACATAAAACTACGTATTCAGTGCATATTTTTTAGTCCCAAATATTTCTTTTAAATTGTTCACAGGGAACAAAGTGAAAAAGTGAACCAAAAATTAGAAACTCATGGGTGTATGTCTATATCTATGATCATATGAAGATATTTGTAGTTTGTAGTTGATAGAAAAAATCTCGTACCATTCGTCGTAGACGCTAGCGAGTGTCGTTTCATTGTATTCAGACGTTAGTGACACTATCAGTAACGTAAACTAAAATTTATTTAATATAAAAAAAAAGTATTTCAGGATTTTTATTACATCCATTTATAAACAACTCATGGAAACTAAGCAATGATAGAAATAAGTATGCGTTGTGTGGCGGAAATGTTAGTTTCATGAAAAATCAAAATTGTTATTATTTGATATTCAGTGGTGCTTAACATTTCCTTATTATCATTGCATTTACTTGAAGCGTATTTTCGTTTATTATTATATTTTAAGATTAAAAAACAAAAAAATATATTCTGTGTGACAGGTTAAATTACCACAAAAGCATAGAGATTCGTAGCACCAAAGGCAGATCGTACAGCTTAAATAAGTGTTTATTGCCAAGTTAAATTAACTTTTTTACATTTTTAACCGATAGATCTATGTACTAAAGATGACAACGCTGCAACTATACTGATCTTAGGCATAAAAGTATGTGTCTGAGAAAATAAGTAAATGCGACAAAATATAGTTACAAATCTACGAGCTTTTTATATTTTATTTAGTTTAATGTAATTTTAATATGAATTTAAATAAAAACAGGAAGCGCTCTTATCAATGTTTTATATTATAAAGCGAATATTCTTAGTGTTACGAAAAACTAAGAAAATCATTTAGTTCACTATGATTCCAGCAACGAAAATTTTAATTATAACATTTTTTCATATATAATTAGTTCAATTATTATAAATAATAATAATAAAGATGGAGGCGCCGGGTATCGATCCCGGTACTTCTCGTATGCTAAACGAGCGCTCTACCATTTGAGCTACGCCCCCTCTGAACCTAATGATAAATATAAGAACTATAATCATAAAAATGGTCCTCTAAAAACTTTTGTTTTCTCGTAAAAAACGACAAGACATAGAATAAAATGTTTCAATTATCTTATATTACATATTAAAATCAATTATAACAAAACACAGATAACTAACGCTTTTCAAATTATTTCCATCAACTGAGATTTTAAACAATTATTTTGTTTCAAAACTACTACTATTAAAAGTTGTTAAAGTATTTTTGTTTATATGAAATTAAAATTAGATGGAGTTGTTATAACGTTATTTTTATTGCTTAAACACTTAACAAGGCATCCTGTATCCCTAAGAGCGCAGGATATTCCCCTAGATGGCGAGAAAACCCAATTCGCACGACGTCGATGGACATAGACAACTCGTAACAGGGATAAAATCAATAATTTACTCGTTTATTATTCAGTGACATCTAATATTTATAGTCAACTTTACTATGTCGAAACGCATTTCGCCTTATTTTTTAAAACTCTAGAACCCAAAGTTTCTATATCGTGTATTAAAAACACATTAATTTATTTATTCACGATATAAATAAACCCTATTGCATATGAAAACAAAATTATTGGACTTTTATGTACCTCGTCATTTTTGAAATATCCAAAACATCTTATTTCTGAAGAAAATTTTAAAACTAAACACAATCACACCGATTAATTCACAGAATAGTTATTTAAGATCATCAAGAAAATGATTTATATAATTCTATATACAAGCGTCTTACTAAACCAGAATCTTATTTTTTACTAACACCATAATGTTTATAAGAATAATCTCTGCCGTCAAGAATCAAAATTTATTAGCCACAAAGGGTTAATTTTTAAAAGTAGTAATCTGTATTGGTGGGTATTTAATAAGGAGCAAAAATATTGGCAGCGGTGGGATTCGAACCCACGCCTCCGAAGAGACTGGTGCCTTAAACCAGCGCCTTAGACCGCTCGGCCACGCTACCACTCACTGTAGCACCGCAAGTGCCACAATACATTATTAACATTGATAACAACAATAAAAAGTTGAACATCTATAATTTGATTTTTTTTATTAAATTTGGTTTATAAGTGAATAAAAAGTTATGTGTACGTAATGTAAATGCGTCAAGATATGAATTTCTAAGTCAACAATTACTTAATAATTCATAATTATTAACTATTCCCATGTTGCAGTAAACGTTTAAATGGTAAAAGAAATTATTTGTAATGGTCGCTTATAATTATATTACATTTTCTTCTTGGGCTCAGTTCATTTTAGATAATTGGTTTCATGAGTTTAAAACACGTTCCTGTTGACTATTTCGTTAGAATTTGTTTATAAAATAAAATAACGAAAGTTTAATTATAAATTAAACTTTCGTTATTTTATCTTTGTAAAACGTGTTTACAATTACTACAATTACTAATTAGCTCGAACTCTAAGTCTAGAATCACAATTATCATTGTTAATAAAGAAATCTATTAATCGTCAAGACTTTTGTACAAGGTAAAATTAAAGAATTCAGACCATGTCATAATACCACAATAGATATGTAATTAAATTAAGTGCGTTCGAGTATTATGTAACCCAGAGGTAGGTCTATTATCAAGATGATAAAGATGGTTGTAATAACGAAATCAACTTTAGACCGAAACGAAAATAATATAAATTGTTTAAAATTAAATAGAGCCGTAAATAAATAATCGACTCAACGCTGTACTCCACAGACTACCAAAACAATATATCCCCTTTAGTTCAATTCACCTGTGTACGTGGTTTAACTGACAAACAGGGTTAATGGCAAGTTGAGAACTTCTCCTCGGCAATTCTTGGTACACTTTGTTAAGATCTTTAAAAACAACATTCACAAAGGAACGCGTTCCTCCTATTCAAACACTACAGATTTCGACCTCTAAGTTCCGAAGTTTTTATCATGTCTCCAAATATATACGTAATGTTTTAAACTGTCGCCATTAAAAAAAAATCTTTTATCCGTCTTGTTTCTACTGTTAAATTAAAATAATAATGTGTTTATATTGTGTGTAAACATATTTTTTATGTTAATAAATAATTTAATGTAAACTAAATATTATTATCAAGTTATTCGGCCGACTACAAAATTTTTTACATGATTATTTATTTCTAAATTACTTATTGAAATTAAAATAAATTTCATGAAATGAAGTATCGTATAGTAAAACACTATTTACACATTACCATTGTAAAGCTCTAAAACATATAACATTATTAAGCTCTCTAAATTCGTAATTGTAATTCACTTCCGCTTTCATTTGATTTACTAGCTTCGCATAATATTTATGTAGAAATTAAACCATCTGTTTTCACCTTATTAATAGTCCCGAGCTTATTTATGCGAGGATGTAATACGTGACAGTATTTATTATTTTGAAACAAATTTTGAAACAATGTAACGGGCGTTCGTAGCACCGTAGAAGACCGGCGTAGCATGCAGACGTGTGGTACTGATCAACATTAAGCACTGATTAGTTTTACGGAAATAAAGAAAACCTTTCTATATAATTTATTAATATGTCTTATACAAATAAATATTTTTAAACTATAAAGTGTGTAAAAATTTTTCGTTCAAGATTTTTTTTCAACAGCTCTTAGTACTTAAAATGAAAAAATAACAACTAAACTGACGATGTACAGAAACACACAAACGAACAGCTACAAAATTAATCGTTTCACCTCGCGGGTATAAATTCTTATCTCGTGTTGGAATTTTTATGGGACCCAGTTTATGAACGTTCCAACGAAAAACAATCATCGTTGTATGGACATACGTAGAAAATGGAAAATTACTCATGGAATCGGAAGATTCCACCTAATCTTTAGTTAATTATGGACGTAAAACCAAAAATACGGTTGTGAATAAAAAATAAATGAAAAAGAATAAAAAATATGGAGGCGCCGGGTATCGATCCCGGTACCTCTCGTATGCTAAACGAGCGCTCTACCATCTGAGCTACGCCCCCACTGACTTGAAACAATAAATATAAGACCCCTATGTTAGCTAAAATTTTAAAAAACGAAGTTTTCTCCAACGTAAAAGTAAACACTTTCTTGATAATTGACAATTAATATACTCGTATTTTTCTATGTACTCTTATTATTGTAGAAGTAACATCTGTAACGTAATTAAATTACTGAAATATTTTTTTAATATTTACACCCATACAAAATTTCCTGTGGGTGGATTGTAAATAATTAATTAATAATTTACATCGTAAAAGATTCTTGTTAAGTCACACGACAATTTCATTAGTACCAAGGAACAAAATTTTTTATTCATGGAAAGGATAACGACGAAACTAGATGGCGGTATCGAACAGTTATACGAATAATCAATACATATAATATAAGCCAACAATTTTCTGAAGGTGATAAATGGAAAAAAAGATTCATAATAAATAGTTTAGACATTTATCGGAAAGTCACGTAATGTACATAATTCATTATGAAACTTGTTTTATATATAAGTATGAGTTAGTAAGAAGGGAAGCATATGAGCACATATTTGTCTGAATATTTTTGTGCAATATTTTTATACTCGGATATAAATCAAATAAGCAGTTATACTAGTTCAAGAACCGATCATTGAATTTTCCTAGCAAACTAAAATCGTAGCAATAACTCGTAGCGTGCTTGTTAAAACGTGTACCATTATCAATGTATATTCTAAAGGTTTATTTAATATTTTACTTTAAAAATATTGTATATCGAATATTAGTATAATATAAAAATATATACTAATTGAAATAGATTGAATATGTAATAAATTATTTGTTTAAACGTTGACAGTTTTTCTAGTTTGTCTCGTAGCACCGTAGATACCAATCGTAGTATAATGTGAATAAATTATTGTGGTATATATTTCGAATTATAGAATATTTAAATTATTAATTCTGAAGATATATTAATTTACATTAACATTTAAACGATCGACAAAACATTTTTTGTTTATTTTATGTAATAATATCATAACAATAATTTTTTTTCTACTTTTATAAAGAAAGTAAAAATCATAGGAATTTCATTACGTACTATTATTTAAAAAATTAGATGAATTATTGTAAAAGAAATGAGAGCAGAGAACATTTTTCCCTCTGATCAGTTTCGTTTTATTTTAACGCTTATAATATTCTAATCGAAATGTGGTTAAATACATTTAAAAAAGAGAGCAAAAAAATATGGAGGCGCCGGGTATCGATCCCGGTACTTCTCGTATGCTAAACGAGCGCTCTACCATTTGAGCTACGCCCCCACTCATCAAAGCAGTAAAAATTTAAAATATTTTGGTGGTAACATTACAAAATTTATTTATTTTATAAGTTATTTATATAAATCTTTAAGTGAAATAATACAAAATGTGTTACCCGCTTCGTGTAAATTTCAATAAAAATATAAAATTATTAAAACTTAAAAAATTCATTGCAATTTATTCATTTATGTAAAATTATTTACATCATAGTATCTGCATCAGACTTTATTACATTTCTTTAAGTAATCGTAATTTGAATAACAAATACCCTAATTAAAAAATCTTATGTTTTACAATATCTTCTAGTCTTAATATAGCTTAAAAGGATGTAACCATATTACAAAACGCTGTTCTACGATAATAAGGTAAATTTTATGTACGATTTGTACCAATATTATTATGTGTAGAAAGTACTCACAGACTCATTTATATTTTCCTCTGTTTTTATTTTCAATTTTAACAAATTAAGAGTTATACTTGGAAAAAAATGAAGATGGAATGTTTAATAATTATGTTGCCTAGCAACCATTGACACAGATTTAAAAGCATTTTAAAGTTTTGAAATAGATAAAATATATTTTTAATATTACAGGCTGCCATATAACATTAGTATAAGTCTTAAGGTTTTGTAGCTACTGCAAGTGAGCATTTTATAAGTTTCGGTTAACCTAAAGTTATTGTGGAACATCATAGCTAAAGCCAAGCAAAGAGTTTGATTTCAAAATATCACAGAGTACAGAATTAAAGGCAAGCAATGACAAGTTTACACGATAAATACAGAGTAAAGAATCTTGTTATAAAATTTACGAAATATTTACAATTTCTACATACATGTTGATAGTAATTTTTTTTAATACGTCGACTGCTACGTAGTACAAATTTTTCACGTCTACACATCAAACGCACTTAACTGTTTAAAAATTTATTTTATATCTTTTAATTATCAAACTAAACATTTGTTAGCTATTATTCTTCACAAAAGTCAATTATAAGAGGGAATATTATTATATATTTAAAGTGTTAACACTAGATTCGTCGACACGTTTTTAAACTTTTCGAGATTATTGTAATTTTGTGCATTATCGTATTCCTATTTTTACTGTTTCCTCCCTGAAGAGCACATATTTAACTATCCAAAAATATGTTCACTGTATTATAGTTTATATATAATAATTATTTTTAGATATACTACAGTATAAGAATGAATTATAAAAGATAATGTAATACCATAACGCGCACATGATTATCTTTTAAAAATAATTACTTAATAATAAGAATAAAAAATCATCATTCATTTTTTTTTAATTTATTTTCCTGCAAGTATCTACAAGTGTATGAAAATTTATATTAGAATTATTTAAATTTTTCGGAAGGTTTAATGAGAATAAAATGCAAAAAAATTGATATAAAAAAAATTATATTTTTCAGAAATATAACTTATGAAAATTGATGTTTTTTTGTTAATAATAGTTACAGCTTTTTTAAAGTATTTTTTTTGTTTTAAACATTTTATAAAAATTTAATATCTGACACGTAAACAATTTCGTCATTGTTAAGTGAATACATACACCAATAAAATGTAAACACCTAGTAAAATATCGGCTTTAAAATTTTAATTAAAAAATGAATTTAACATTTCTTTACATCATAACCTAGCTTTCTCATACCGTGAACAGAGACATATTGCAAAACCTTTTGGCTTGTGTTTTAAACTAGTATAATTGTACATAAACATTTCACCAATTCATGCATCATAAAAACCCACGGAACGGAACCCGTTTTTCCTGCGTTGTGTAACTGTACTTCCGGATACGAGTAATATTTTACATTCGCAATAAATAACAGTTTCAGCGTTATATAAAAGCAAAAATTATTATCGCCCTAATGTAGTACCATTTAAGTGCTATTTTTATATAGCGTATAAAAATAGTGCTAAAAAATTTAAGTTTTTCCTGCCATCGGTCTCCCAATGGTGTTCAATTCCCTAGCTACATGAATAGAGAAGTTTAAGTTGTGGTAGGATATTTTCGAACCCGCCTGGCTAGTTACCACCCTCAATGTCAACCTGCCACCACAATAACAGTGATAGTCGTACATGTGAAAGCCAGAATTATTCTGTGCACGAACTTAAACTATGCTCACCGGCTCAGATTTTTAAATTAAATTAAATGCAATGGAAAGAAAAGGGTATAAATCCTCTGATAGTGTAATGTAGTAGAACAGAATTGTCGAGTCTGTTCCAAAGTATGAAGTTTAGTTTTTGATTCGTGTCTTCTTATAGTTTTTATGTCAAAATAGCTTTACTAATAATAACTTCGACATGGCTTCCGTACTGTCGCCAAAAGAAATCTTTAATTTTTTACCCGGATCTTGACCATGACTCATAGCAAACTCGGTCGGAAATGGAATGTTCTTTAATAATATGAAAAATTAAGTTCTCGTGTAAATGAACAACTCTTTATTTAGTTATTAACACAATAACTAATATTATAAAGCGTTAAATTATATTGGAAATTTCTTCAGCCAAATTGATGGCCGTAAATTTTTTTACTTTATGTAACATTTTACATACGTCCGGTCTGCTGACTAATTTACAAACATAAATGTCTTTATTGTCTGTGTCCTTTTCCAGAATTAGTAATGCACTTTGAACTGCATCAGCGTACGGAGATTCCCTTATCTCCCTTAAAAAGTCGAAATGCCATGGTAAACAAATCCTTAGCACATTCCAAATAACAGACTGACTAACCTCATAACTTAAATTTGGATCTCTTAATGGCAATTGTTCTTCTTCAATTTCTTCAGGTATTATTTCAGGTTCTTTCTCGGCCTCCTTTACTTCTGTAGGCATCTCACACGGTGGACATACGAAATTGGTTTTTGAATATGAAACAGAAGTATATACTTGATTTTGTATATTTGTAGGCTTTTGAGAATTATCTGATCGTCCACTCTGAACGCCATCCAATTTCTTGCTTTTATTACCAGGTTTTGCTTTTTTACCTTTTTTAGTTTCATCGGGTACGATTTCAACATATTTCACCTCTTCTATTGTTGTTCCTTCACATATGGTAATGACATTCTGCAACAATTTGTTTAAAAATTGCTCCGTACATTTCATAGCACACGCTAAGCACTCATCCCTATATTTTTTCTCCTTTATCAACCGATTCACGAGTTCACCACATTCACTAAGGGAGTAACATATCTCTTTTCCTATAGCCATAGATAAAGCTGCAACAAAACCTTTGATTGGATCTATATCTTTACAAAAAGCTAACAAAAACGCCGAATAGTTGATGAAATCCTGTTCAGTTTCATAAAGTTCAAACAAGAAATGTTTGATCAGATTTAAGTGCAATTCATCCCGCCTTAGTCCAGTTTTAAAATCTTTGTCAAACCACAGCTCTTCTTTAATAAAATATTCTCTAGATATCAATTCCTTACATTCCAAATCGTTACATCGAAACTTTTTCCGAACATGCAACAATTCTTCTACAGAAGGTAAAGGAATCTGAAGACAGTAAATAAGGAATTCTCTCCAGTCAATATAAGCCGTTTCTCCAAATAATAAAAACACCAATTTTTGCACTTGCTCAGGTTCAATATTTCTCCAAGTCTCAGGAAATAATGGACCTTCTTCATTTTCCTTACCAAAAATTATAAAATCTTGAATAAGGTATATAAAAGCTTGATGCAAAATAATGCCCGTCGGAGCTACTAATTTAAACATAGAACGCAATCTAACAAGCTGACAGGGTCTGAAGTTCGAGTATCCAACAGTTTCATGTCTTTGGTCATCTAAATCTAATTGTTGTTCAGACTGAGCAAATTGACAAATATTAGGGTCTATCACAAAGGTGTCATTCTCAAGTATTAGTGTTTCACGAATTTTAATTCCTTTCTCTACAGACATGTGAAAGTATTTACATAATCTATCTACTGATTTTATTTCATTTTCGTAATGTGTATTTATATCATTTTGTATTTCAGTGAATGCTTTTAACACTTGATTGCTAAAGAGCCTCATATCACTATATAATTTATGTTGCACAGCCACCAAACGTAAATTAAATCGTAACATTTCACCGTTAACACCCATAGGCCACTCTTCCAAACATTTTAAAGAGTTTTGTTTAATAATCTCTTCCAGATAACTCGACTCCGGTGAGTCATTTCCTTCTTTCTTCTTCGATGGTTCGGCTTTGGCTTTTTCGGCATATTCTTTACTAATATGAGATCTATAGGAATCACAGAGATCTTTAACTATTTTTACTGCAAATTTAATATTGTTTTCTATTATAAAATTAAATGGATTATTGTCGAAATCAAATTCAATGTTTTTTATAAAGAAATCTTGGAAGACTGCTTTTAAATGCTTGAATAATTTTTCATCTCCTCCTTTCTTAGATGAAGTATCAGTCTCTCGATATATTTTCGTTAAATCTTTAGAGGTAAGTCTATCAGTACTTGGGGCACCTTTGAGCATTGTAAAATAAAAGTCTTGTAATATTTGAAATGTCATTATCGATCTGAAAAATAAAGTAACTTCTTATTTTCTTTTACGGTATACAATGTATTAATAAATAATTAATGATATTTGTTGATTATCTAAATAAAATAAAATTAGTATTACAAAAACAAGCAAGCACGCATTATAATGAAGATAGTTTACAAAACAGGAATCTACACATTTAAAACATAAAACCGATATTAAAATTCTTCTTGACACGTTTAATAATTACTTGACTATTGTCGTTTATTAATTACTACGTACCTGTTTAATTCTAACTGCATAACAGATATATACGTATTAGCTAAAATCGTTAGTTCTTCTAGAGTCCAATTATCGCAAATGAGAGCATATCTTTTCTGTTGAGCAAATATTTTTCTTTCGTCACATATTTTATATAATGTGATTTGTAACTCTTTTACTTGACAGTGCCATTCGTTTTTAGATACATTAAAATTTCGCCAATCATTTTCAAATTCGTTGTATTTGTTTTGAAATTCACTAACTATATCCTGTTTGCTTGATGGTAAGTTTATGATTTGGGTCATTTTGTCTTTTAAAAACCTTGTGTATGGTATAACACAATTCATTTGTAATCGTATTGAAAAAAACATTTTTTTTAAATCTTCAACGTATGACTTTTCAACTTCTTCCCAATAACTGGCTAATGAATCACCTATCGTTTCACTTATTGGTAATTCTCCATACATCCAATCTTCTTCACCAGCCAAAATGTTTATTTCTTCTACGCTATGAAATGAGATGCTTTTGTTTTCTTCTGCAATCATACTTTCTAATGTTTTAACTTGATTTTGCTCGACATCTCCGAGTGAAAGAGGCGCCTTTATTACTTCAAGTTCTGACTCTACAGCAGTTTTGCTAAATTTCGAGTTTCTTCTCATTTTATCTCTCGATTTGCCATTACCAATATCAGACTTAATCATCTTCGAGTTAATTCGTTTAACATCTGAGCTAGGAAGATCAATTTGACTTAGTACATTTTCACCAAATAATTCATCAAATGATTTCATCGGAACACTGAAATCTCCGATAATGAATTTACAAACTTGAGTAATTAAATCTTTATCTACTCTTTCATAAAACATACTATAATTGATACCCATTATTGCATAAAATCTATCAATGAAATCGCAGCGGTCGTTATTCTGTTCCCACAGTACTAATTCTTGTAAAATATCTGTAGTTTGCTTAAGATTAATGTAAGACGTGAAATAAGTTTCAAAAGGTTTTTGAATCCGTTTCTTATGTGGATCTTTTACTATTTTAGAGATTCTTATTTCTTTGTAAGGATCTATTTCTTTTTTACGATGTTTTAATATACTATCTTCTAAAAGTATATCATCATCGTCATTGAGTTCTTCAGCATCAGGAGGACATATACCAGAAAAAAATTCTTCTAATATTTGTGCCTGTAGGTAAGTGTTTGGATAGTTAACTATTACGAAACCATTAATATCTTTTTGAAATTTAAGATACTCAACAATCATAGCTGCCAATAAATAATCAGTCAAAGACTCTCCAAAAGATAAAGCATCATAGGCATATTTACCCAAACTAGCAGGAAGAGACATTTTCATTTCGTCTTCTGGTAAAGACTTTGGCGTTTGTGTTTGTTTACTATTAGGCAGAGCTGAAACTAAAAGGTCTGAAGCACTAAACTCTCGGCTTTTAGCAAGCATTTCTTCTTCAGACTTCATACATTTGATAAGTTCTTTATCTTCCTCTACTTGAGCTGCAGCGATGAAAGTATCATAGGGAAGTTCAATTTCTGTTCTCCCAATCATTTCCCTTTTGAATTCTCTCAAGCAATAATTGATAACAGATTCAATCCGCACCACATGAATCCTCTGAAAATTCAGAAGGATTTGCAAAATATTAGCCAAAGACTTATCTGGAAGACCACGCACAAGAACTTTAGCTGAGTACTGAGGTAATTCAGCAGGTAGGCGTAGGGGCGGATAAGGATATTTTACTTCTAATAAAGTATATATAACATGACCTAATATATGTAGCCCTAAACTTTCAATATTTCTTTCTTCTGAATTTGCGTCGAAATTAGGCAGTAATATATTTAAGTCCCAAGGATAAAGATAATCAAGATATTCCTCTAGTTCACAATCGTTCAGCACTTGTTGCCGATCACGTTCAACATTAATGATTTCTTCAATACTACACACAGATGTTTCTCCAGAGTCTTCCACTTTCAAGATTTCTTCAATGGGAACAAAGACATCAAATATCGGCTGTTGTTTAAAAAATAAACATTTCCATTCATGAATAAAATGTTGCGGAACATCACCTTCCATTAACCTTTTGAAATAACCTATTTTAACGGCATAATCAACAAGGGCTAAAAGAGTCTCATAACAAATTACGTGATAAATCTGTCTTTTTCTTCTCATTTTTTCAGCATACAATCTTTTATGTAATTGATCCTGTCTATTTTTTTCAAAATCAATTTCAGCAGCGCCTGAATCTATTTTTTCTTTAAAATTATCGAAAAATATGTTAAGTTGTTGTTCTCTCTGTTCAGCATACTCTTTTTCTCCTTGTATCCTGTTCTTGACTAAATTTCGTGCCTGTTGCTTAGTTTCCATAATTTGTGTACACATTTGTTTCTCAAACTGGGATAGTTTCATTACTTTCTTTGCAAGGTCCATGTCTACCTTATTTTCTTCTTCAGCTACACATGCATTCCATAAAGAATTACTAAGTGCACTTCCCATTTGCCTTTGAAATTCTTCGGAATCGGACCTTTTACGAATTCTTTGATAGATATTATTCATGTATTCATTTGCCCATTCAGAATCAATTAGTGATTTCCTTCTTTGCATAGCTTTCTCCTCGAGAGCGGTCAGTTCATCGTAAGTATAGTTGTGAAATTTACAAGGATATTTCTGTTCAAATTTATCTATTTCACTTTTTTCCTTCTGACTAGACTGTTTTAACTCTCTTTTAGTATATTGACTTTGCCCTTGGGAATTTTCGATTTTTTCTATCGCTTTTGAATATTTATGATGCAGATAGTCAAATGACTCTTTAACTTGTTTAGCTTTCCGTTTTTTCCATTCTATAAATTGCCGTTCGTCTAATAAAGGCTTCGAAAGATTTTCAACATATGGTTCTTGTTCCTCAAATACTTTCTTAACTTTAAATCTACTATCCAATTTTTCAACCAAGTTTGAAACCATTTTTCTCTCGCGTTTAATAAAATTTATACGATCACGTTTATCCAAATGGAGAAAAAGTTGATAAAACAAACGAAGCAAAGTCGCACCTTTACCTGCCATAATATTAATTAATTCTATTTCAGTCAAGTTTACTTCTACTTCTTTTAGCCATTCTACCAGATATTTCCAATTATTTTTAATATCTTCTTCTTCATTACTAGCTCTAATTAAATAATGTTTCTCATCGCTAATAACATGATAAGATCTTAAGACTGTAGCCACAACGTGCCCGTTCTTCATAGTGTTTCCAAATTCTTCAGCATCCCACGTCACTGGTCTTTCTAAAGTGTGTGAAAGCCATTCTTTTAATATTTCAGCCATATTTCATAGAAAAATATGATATATCAATCTTTTGTAATTAGATGCGTAAAAAATTTGTGTATGACAAGGTAATCATGTCACCTAGTTTATTTTTTAATTACAACACATTGCAGTTTTTTTGTTTGCAATTACTTATTATGGCCATGATGTGTTATACATCTTATTTTGAAATACTTTAAAACAAAATTAAAATTTTATTATTTCCGTTGATGGTGTTTTCATGTAAAGAATTTTCGTTGGAATTTTTTTTTCTACACTTCAAAATATCTTTCTATTTTATAGCACCAAACAGAAAACGACACGTATTTTAATATTGCAAAGATTCACTATACAATTTTGTTGTTATATAGTTTTTAGCGTAATTTTAAGAATATATTAAAATTTTGTAATAAATGGTATACTATTTACTTTTAAAATTTAAAAAGTAAGTAATAATCATTTTTACGTAATATAGCTTAATATTTAATTACAATTCCAGCTAATAATTAGACTATCCGATCTTCTCTAGAAATACATTTCTTTAACTAAAATTGGTAATTTTAATTCAACTCCATTTATTTACCACTCACATGTTTTGTTATTTATGAAAAAAATAATTTTGACGCAAAATCATATTGAGAGAAACAGTAAGTGGCAAGTTTTGAACACATTTGTCACTACTTATTATGACTTTTTTGTGATGTTTATTTTCACACGGTTTTAGCAGTTTTGTTAAATTTCGATTGAACCTATTCATGATGAAATGTAATGAATTCGAAAAAAGTGTACGTAATGTTTGGGTGCCAAATAGCAAAAGAGGTGTTTTTATCTTGTCATCTTCATCTGTTTAATTGTTGTTTACAGGTTCCTCGCCATCACATGAATCTAAATAATTTGGATAAAGCCCTGCACGACTTAGGAATGTTGAGTGCCATAACAGAAGCACGCCGGGAATATTTAAAAGAATCAAAGTCTAATTTCGGCGTAATGCGCTTAAATACTCGCTACGTATCTAATGTCACCGTGGGCTATTGTATGAAAAGAGCCGCAAACAAAAACAGACTTTGTCCATACGTATTACCTGTAAGGCATAGAACTAAGAGTGAAAATTCTGATGCGATAAGTGACGTAAGCGATACCAGCTGTGAGCAAAAAAATAGTTTGCTAGATCCATCCACCAGTGGCCATAGTGCCCTTGATTCGAAAAGTCCTGCGAAGCGATGCCAATCTCTTGAAAACCTGAACTTGTCAATCGATCGTCAATCGAACATAGAGATATCTCCCGAAATGGACTGTGTGTCAACAAGGATTCAGAAGTTACAAGTTGATGAATGACAAAACAATTTACTTAAATGTCTCCAGTCCTGGTGAATTGACACTGTAAAGTGTCTGTGAGTTTTAATAGTGAGAGTATAGTATTCGGATTTTGCCGGATAATGTATTGTTCAGTGCAATCACACTAATGGATATGATGTAGAGAAAATCATTGTAAATGTTCCTAGCTCCTTGATATAATTAGTGAATGTCTGTACAACACTGGTATTTTTGTTTAAAATTGACA
Source organism: Pharmacophagus antenor (assembly GCA_018245475.1). Taxonomy (NCBI): domain Eukaryota; kingdom Metazoa; phylum Arthropoda; class Insecta; order Lepidoptera; family Papilionidae; genus Pharmacophagus; species Pharmacophagus antenor. The sequence continues at coordinate 11,056 of DWQX01001694.1, read as the reverse complement.
TCTCAATTCGATTATAATATGTAATTTGCTCAAAATTGTCTTCAGTATGTTAAATCAATACCCGGCCATTAGGGACTGCAAGTCACATAGATATCTAGGAGTCAAAATACATGGTTACCTGCAATAATTACCACTTTTATGGTTAAAGTGAACAAATTTATTGTTTTCCATAAGTTGCAGCTTTATCAGCTGAATTTATAATATTTAATAAAAATTATTAGAGTAGTTATTTATATTTGTTTTGATAGAAAATCAGCAGTCATCACATTTCAATCCATTATTGTTTACATTACATTTACTACACTGTTAAGTGTGTTTCGGATCTCATTTCATAATGAAATGTAATGGTAAAATTAATCACATTTTTTTCTTTTGTGACTTAGAAATAGTTACTTATGTTTGTTAGCATGTTTTGTTATTTTTCTTTGTTTACTAATAAATATATGAAATAAAAATATTGCTTTAAAATATTGAAGTATTTACTTACATCATGAAAATTTATAGAGAAGTTAATAAAAAAAGAATTTTTTATGATCAATTCATAAAGAACCTTTTGTCCAATAAAATTATTGTCTTATATTACATAAAAAGACATTGGAATATCAGTTTTATTATTACATTAAAAAGGTAATATTTTTGCTAACATATTAACAAATTCTTTTTGCCTTTGTGATATGTTTCCTTCTATGAAATATAAAATTTAAATATAGTAATAAAGAGTATTCTTTACTCTAAAGGAAAATTAATTATTAAATTATATTATCTAATAGTTTAACATATATACATCGAAATTCAACTAATTGTACTTAACATTACTAAGTTGGTCTTGGACAACTAGCTCTCTATATAGTGTTCGCTCGCTGTGTACCGGTGATTTTATACAGGAATAAGAACACCTTATGAACTTATTTACAGCTATTATTTTTCGTTTCATTTGTTTTATTTATCAAGTTGTAAAGAAATCTTTTAATCGCTTATCATCTAGAACTGAAATTCTCAAAATATTTGCACTTGCTGTCAACTAAGCCAATCAATTGTTATCAAATTTATCATATGTCACAACCACAAACATTTATGTTATTATAATGAGCATCATTAACTCCCAATTTCCTTTTGGTTGGTTTAACATCCCTCTATAGAACTCCCATGCCTATATTGAGATCCTCAACCTTGAAAATGACTTATTGTATACATGTCTATTGATAGAAATTTTGACAATAAGACGAGAAATGTAGTATATAAATTTAATTTGTAAAAAATATATTTCACAAAATGGACTTGAACAGGGGATTAATTTCATTATAAACAATAAAATCAAGGAAGTAAACCACCGAGCACTGTTTAAATTCATTTATTCGCGGCTCTTTTAACATATTTAACACTTAATGATAATTAACAAATGAAATATGTAAACAATATTGCTTTGCGAATATTTAAGTCATGTGGGTCGGTGGTCAGAGGGCTTTTACTTTCAATTGCTTCATTTTCGGTGTTTTGCGTTTCTGCTGACGCTTCTGTTCTTTTAGCTCCCAACGTCTTTGCTTCTCTGGGTCATCCTCCTGAAATCACATAGGTAACATACTGTTACTGATCAAGTCTTATCTCTATTAACCCTTTGCTCTCGGTCTCCATAACGTTTTGCGCAGAGTTACAAAATGCGATGGAGAAATTTAATTCCTAAAGGTTGAACCTTCGAAAGTGTTAACAGCATAAATTTATTTTATTCTGTAAGACACTTGTAACAAAATTGAATTGTGGTAATAAGGCATTAGGGTAGTCCAACCGAAAGAGTCGTAGAGTGCAAACAGTTAAATAGCACCTCTATACAATTATAATTAAAACTTTGTGTCCTAGGTAAAACTTAATTTCATTTTACCACTTTACAGAGAACTGTTCGGTTTCAACTTTCAATCGCAAACGAACCCCCGGCCGAGATAGTTAACAATGACAGAAAAAGAGAAACGCGTTGCTGAAAATCTAAATAGGAAATCGACCCAATTGTTCGACAGTCATTTGCTTCAAAATGGGGAGATCTCACCGATCGGTCGGGCAGTGATTTGCTTCAAAATGGGGAGATCTTCTCGAACGGTCGGCAAAGTGTTCATTGATATTATTTTATTATCTCTAATAAATAATACTTTGTATGAGAATTACTACCTTTTCTAAGTAGTTAGTATTGCAAACAGGAAAGCCTTCAAATGGAAGATTTTTTCAAGTAATAACAGCAATCATTATTCTTAGTTAACTGTATTTATAATAAAACAAGTATTGGCATATACAGCATATACAACATTTACTACATGAAAAAGTGTGTATATAATGATAATTTTGTTATTATTTATTTTTAAACTAGCTGGAATGTTGCTTGGACCGAATAGAGGAAAGAAACATTTACTTCATAAATTTTTGTTTATATAGTGATGTAGTAAATGGAGGTGATATTGCTAAATAATCTATACTTATTAAAAGTCATAACTGATTCACTGACTGACTGACTGACGTACATATTAACATATTGCACAGCCTAAATCACTGCTCCTATGGATATGAAATTTGCAGTGTTTTTTGTGTGTTGTGTATACACTAAGAAAGGATTTTTTGAAATCCCACCCCAAAGTAAAGGGGTGTTCCAATTTCAATGAAATTTTTTGAATAGGAAATATTCTTAATAATTTTAATCTTTGGTTCGATACACCAACAAACAAAAACTATGCACATTTAGCTACTACAAAAGAAAATAATTCATGGTTTAAGGCATAACATGTTAAGATTTGCATACTTTGTTGAGCAGTTTCTTCTCCACAGCTAGAGAGTATAGGAACTGGAGAAGGTGAGTGAAACAGAGAACCTTCCATACATTATAATGTCAAAATATGCTACATAGTATCTATAATGTACAGAATAAATAATAAAACACCTTTGTAAGTTCAATGTGATGTAATTAGCTTAATAGCCAACACTGAACTGACTTAAACAATTAGTGTTTACAAATTACCCTCCTTCAGTATATTTTATCAACTAACAAAGTAAAAAAACAAAGTACCTACATTCTATTTAAACATAACAGCAACCTAATTTGAATAAACTTTAATTTAGTCATAATATTCGCGATTAAAATTATGTAAATTAGCAAATACATTTCTATGTGTTTTATCGTGTCATGAAGTTCCGTAAAGTAACGCTTGGATGAGAAGATTACAAATTGATTTTGATTTCGTTTGTTAAAAATTAGTAAAGGTTGTGAGTTACCGCTAGTATTCTCTCCTTCTCCTGCTTGCGTTTCTCCTCGCGCCGTTGCGCCGCCTGCTCCTGACGAGCCGCGTGCGCGCCGCGCAGCCACGCCTCCGCCACCTTCTGACGACGCTTCTCGCACTTAGCCAGCGCCTGAAGACGAAAAATAAGTAGTAACATTATTATTTTTGTTTAATTTCTTGTGTACTTATTGCTTTTCGTACTCTCGAGGTTTATTACAATTTTAATTTCACATAGATGTATGTCTCGAATGATGTTAAATTAAACCTTGGCTATTTTCTGCTAATTATATTCGTTAAAATTATCAAAGCCTTACTCCTGTTTAAAAGATTAAAACTTCGTTTATTATAATGCTTTGCACTCAATTTTGTTGCAGCGTAATTAAAGTAATAAGCGCCTCAAATAAATCATTAACCACCACATCCTGCTTGATTTGAAGTGATGTCAAATAAAAATCACATTCATTTAACATTTTAAAAGCAAGAAATCGATAGAGAAAAAAATAATGAACATTAAATAAGTAATTTTAATTTAAAGTATGAAATCTAAATAAAATCTTTTCAATAAATAGACTATACCTCTTTACTAAGTCTCATACGTTTGATCTTGTCCAATAAATAGAAGACCAAAAGAAGCAGCGGTCTCAACTCGTCACCACCGCCATCTGGGCCCAATGCCAGGCCAACCAGCATCACACGTTCCGTCTCTGGAGGTTTGGTAGGGGCTGTCTCTCTGAATGAATATAAATATTCACAATCGTCAGAGATTAACATTATATGAAATTTCTATTTAAAACGACCCCAAAAGAAACAACTAATAGTAGTTCAATCAAATATAATTTAGAAAGTAGGTGGAAAATCTTTAAATTATTTTTAACATGAAAAGTTAATAATAACTACGAATTGAGTATAATATACCTAATGAGACGTCGTTTTGTTCATATTACGCCTTCTTTATTACGCTTTCTTGCGTTAATTTTCAGAAGATGTTACGGGTTCCACAGCAGGACGACATCGTTGAGATTATATTTTGGTCGTAATATTTGAGATTAAGTAAAGCGAAAATTTGCTATTTTTTTTTCTTTTATTAATGTAATAAGATACATTAGAAGCTCGCATAACGAGCATAATTCGTTCTGGAGTTTTACTCGTAATGCGAAACTTTCGTCAAGCGAAACAATCTTAAAAGATATAAATTAGTATAAAAAATTATAATGCGTTCCATGCCTAAAAATATATAAAAAAAACCTTTGACACATTAACGTGAATAAAATTCAATAAAAAAATCTACAAATATTGTCTGAACTGAAGTTCGGAAAAATGGGTCATTGTAATGACTAACCGCTACCAACCGTCATGTACGTGAAACGGCAGTTTCTTTCCACAGCCCAGCTTCACATATTTGTATCAGTTTGAAAGAATGTTTAATTTGTTTTTTTTTTTAGTTTATTCTAAATACACATACGGTAATTTTATTCCTATTGGTTTCATATAGCCATGTAATAAGTCTTGGGCTTTTTCTTGGGGTGTTTTCTCCGGGAGACCTTGATAACGAACAGGCTAAGATGCTAGCGCAGAGTTCTATACACAGACTGATGTAGCAAAAGCACGAAAAGTTCTATCCCACGATTCGGGGATCCCCCTATCCACATCACTAGTGCGAAACATCGCTCGTGAAGGGAGCTGTTATATTGAATTTATTTTACTCGTTAAACGGTCCCACTGTATTTTTACTCTTAAATATACAGGTGTGCGGTGAAAATAAGTTTGTATAGTTCTTTGTTTTTTTTTTTTTGTTATATTCAACTTGTTTCAATTTTGAACTAAGAAACTCTTTCTTCTATCTTTTATAAGTTACGAGCTAACACCTAAAACCTTGATTTCACCTGATATCAAGTGACAATAAGTCATAGACGGTGAAGCGTGTTCGCTCATAACAATTCTGACAATCACGTATATGACTACTGGAACACAGCCAATGCGGGTTCGAAAAATCCCTACAACCATCCTATTTCATTTACTACCACTATTAGAGAATAATTTGCGAGGGGTGAAGAGAGAAAAAAAAAAAAGAAAATACTCACTCGGTCTGCTTGGGCCCGCAGTACCGGTCGGAGATGTGTACGTACTGCACGTGCTTGTGATACTGTGCGAGCGCACCGCACACGCGCGCATCCAGCACGGCGCTCGTCGCCTCCGCGCACTCGGACATCACGTTCATGGCGGCGGGCAGACCGTGCTTGTCGCCGGCGCGCCGTTCCGGGCAGAACACACTCTGCGAACACCACACAACATTATATTAATACTTCGTCGACCGGTTACCGATTTTTAGGCTTTTCGTCGTCGCCGCTCGCCCACATTTAGCCCGTTATTCTTACTTTTGTATCTGATGCCTATTGAGAGACAAACTTTTATACGATTATTCGACTCTTTAACTCTACACATTCATTTTTAAATGAAAAAAATAACAGAACAAGGTGAGAGAATTTCTTTTTCGTCACCGGTCGATATGTTAACATAGTAATGTACCTCTTTATTGGCATATTGTAGTCTGTACTATCACGTGCGAAAGCTTTCACCGCCTTATTTTTTGGGTTCCTTACCCAAAGAGACAATCAGAACCCTATTACTGAGACTCCTGTCTGTCTGTCTACTAGCGGGTTCAATCTCACTAATCGTAATTGATAAAAAGTTATATTTTTCACAGATTCTGTTTTTCTATTACTGCTACAAAAACATCAATAAAATTATCACATAGACTAGCACCTAATCACGATCCCATCTGATAGTAAGTGAAGATGTAGTCTATAATTAGAAATCGCGCTAAATCGGCCATCTACCTATAAAGTCATGTTCCGACAGTCACGACACATGAGTACCAATGCATTCTAGGCTAGCACATTGAGCCTAATTATCACTTAACATCGTTTGTAATTAAGCAAAGGGTTAACGAATCGTAATTAAACAATTCAAATTAATCTGACAATGTTGGCTTAAAAATTACTTTTAATGATTATAACATACATATGTGAGGGAATACATACCAAGTCCTGCATCTCTTTCGCCAGGCGTGTGGCGATTTTCTTCTGAGCGACGCACAGCACGAAGGGATCGCAGTCGTCCCTGCCAAGTTCAACACGAACGATCAAAGTGTCCGGAGATGGTCTAACTACACCGAGAAGTACGTGGACTAGATCTTGACGCTATAAAATAGAAAAAAAATATTGCGTTATCGGCGAAGTAGTGATAGCTCAAGAAAATGAACATAGCTTTGATTGCCTTCATGGCGCTGATCTGATTTCCCGTGCCACACGAATAGTGGAGTGTGAACGGACGTGAGGTTTCTCGCAAACACCTGGTTAACTACCAACCTTAACGTCAGTCGTCACATGAGCATTGCAGTGTTCCGGCAATCATACATGTGTGAGCTAGAAGTATTCTGAGCCAACACGCTGCATCATCTTCAGTTTCATTAACACTTAACACACTTAAAATCAGGTGCAATAAAGGCCGTTGACTGATAACTGATACATAAAATGCGTAAGTGATGCAATTTGTTGCAATATGATTAAAAAGTTTTGATTTCCTCAGAGGTTGTAGAAGAGGAACAGAAAGGTGAACAAATTTAAAAACCTTTCCTGTTAATATGGATGAATAATATCAGTACAAATGTAAACTAATAAAAAAAAATGTGTTAAAATTTGATTTTATTGTATAAACAATTTTATCTCGTTTATATCTCTAAGCAATGAGCATAACATGGTGCTAAATAAATATACTATTTAGCATACTAATATTACAAACAGAAGTACAGCTTGCTTATGTTATTGAAATAAGTCTATTTATTTATTAGTACTAAGACATGATTTTGTTTTCTATTTGCAATCAATGTTATCATATAGTAAGCATTAATAACATATCTTTTATGTTATACATTAATTTATTAAGGATATTTTAATTGTTCAACCATTTACACTTGAACGCCAGTAGTTGTTTTATATTCAAAATATGCAACAATGTACAATAAAATACATTATTACCTTAATAAGTTTTAGAGTGAGCAGCATTCCCTCACAGCAGACCCGACCACTGCACCACATTGTGAATACATGCTCTGCCTCCCTTCTCCACCCACGGTCTTCACCAACTGATACAACATCCGAACCAGTTTCACCTGGAAGAATAATGATATACAGTTAAGGTAAATGATAACTCGACGTCTTTAATCATTTAATTTATATATAAATAAAGTTCACTACTTTGTTAACTTATATAGGTAGAGCATTTAATTATGGGTAAAAACTAAGTTCATCTGGATTTAAGAATGTTTTAAATTCAATTTGTATTTAAGAATGCACAGCAAGAGGTCATTAAATTATTTCAAGAAACATCACTCCTTTAATAGTAGTTTAGTAGAGAGATGAACACAACTTACCGACTAAAGTAAAATTATCATCTAATAATGGCTTATGTAGTTTTAAGAAGTTGACGGCAATAGATGTGTTCTTTGCGCGGCCAACTGCGTATGCTAACGCGTATGCGGCCAGACCACAGCAAAGTAAACCCTCTAGCCAGTATGCATCCCACCGCTGACGCACTGTTATAGGAACCTGCAACAAATAGGTTAGAAATCAATTATAAACTATCCAAAAAAAGAGGTCCTTATATTTATCATGTTCACGCTAACGCTGCGCATGCGTTTTGATTTAAAAAAAAACGATTCAAAATATTAAAATAGCAATCTATGTTGTTGGTGTTAACAAAAAAAACAATTTTAAGGATGTAAGGACCACTCAAGTGTGAACCACTGGTCAATTAATCAAAGATACTGTAACAAATATAAACATTTTTGTGACAAATATCCACATGTGGCACAAAATACATTCTTAAATAACACTGAGTAATGGACATGAACAAGCTCTTAAGTAATAAGATTGTTTAAAAGTTAGTATTAACATTTTTAAACACAACTAAAACTACTCTTATTATTATTATGCTAATTGTTATATCAGCTTCTAATTTTTTAACACAAATTAGGAACCATACATACTTTTGAAATAGTAATCTTTGGTTGTTCAGAACTGTGAGGAGTGTTATCCTGAAAACCTTCAAATTCCTCGGGATCTTGAAAATGTTCAAACTCATTATCTTCATCCTGAAAATTGGAAAAATATATATTTTATTACATATTGATACCAAACAAATAGTGTTACCAATTGATGTATTGCTTACTACCATAACACTGTAAATATAAAATGAATCAATGGAATGAACTGACAATATGCAATTATTATCTTATTTCCATAAGTCATCTGTTAGAAGAGAGTTACGGAGAAAAATGTTTTACATCTGTATCATTAAACTCCTAAACCTTGCCCAAATAATGCATGCAAATGATCGCCTTACAAAGAGAGTTCAATGTTCATAGTTATATTTAAATAAGTTCATATTTTATTATTTTCCAGGTTGTAATAATAGAGTTGCTACAGAGTATATTAAATATATTTACTAACCTCAACTAATATATCATCCTCAATATCTCTGTTTGCCTCAAACTGATCTTTATGGACAATCTTATGTAAAGGCAAATCTTTTTCTTCTTCATCGAAGTCTGAAAAAAAAATTATTATAAATTGTCCAGCTACAATAAACTATATCCTAGGCAAATAGGTAACCAACAATTTTACATTTATGTATGTACTCTAAAAATATATATAAAATAGTAATATGAAAAAATCAACCATTTGTTATATTTACATCAATTTTTCTACATTAATTTTAAGAAAATCTCATAAAATTCTTATCCAGTTTTCCAAAATTTTGTTCTAATATTAAATAGCCACTCTTACTTCACATATCATGAACTAAATGCCTTTGAAAACTTTGTTGACATCAATTTAACCATGTAGAAGATTTGTCATAACAGATCTACAGACAGAAATCTTATCTTGAATCTGTTTAAATGTATAACAAACTCTTAAATTTATTTGATATTTAATATAACAATAACATTATAGATAAATAGTCTGGCAATGGTAGTTCTTAAAGTACAGTAATCAAATAATTATTGCTTTAGTCTTCTACACTTAAAGAAAAGGTTCTGTTCAGTTTTGCATGTATGAATTATAATATATACCTGCTACAGTGACATCATCTTCTGAATCAAATTGCTCAAACTCAGCAAAATCATCATCTTCCAGGGTAGTATCTTCATAGGCCCATGTGACATATGCACTACATAGAAGAAGTGCTATTAATAATAACACTTGTCTCATTTTACTTCTGAAAAAGAAACACGAAAAATATCTTTAATTAGAAAAAAAAACCAGCGATAAGATAAATGCAAAAAATATATTTAAGCAGTTCAATAAAGATAATGTAGATTCTAAAGTTACATTATCAGCAAATTAAAGTTTAATGCAAATAAAGTATTTGTTATGTTTGCCAAGGCATTTGTTTGAATGCTAAGGAAATGAACAAAAGGTTGTGTGATAAATCATTTCTTATGCTCTTATACGTTATTTATGATATATTATAACCTAAACTAATATTTTTATATAAAATCATTTGGCATCATGTTTTGTCATAGCAGATAAGAAAAAATCAAATATTTATTTTTTATTTTCCACTTCACAGACTTAATCTAAATTGATGACATTGAAAACATTCTTAAAAATAACACTATTTAATATTTTGAAAGGTTTCATTTAATACCAGATTACTAACAGAATTAAGGTAAAGGTCATTAACCATGGCCTAAATTGGCAAGTCATCAAATTATTCTAAAAATCTTTGATCCAAGTATAGACTTTAGTTTTCGTGTCCGCTAACATATTCATATCGTACGCTTATTACAGTTATTTAAATTGATTCAAAGCAAAGAAATTTAAACACTATCGATAGAAAGTTTCAAATTCTGAATGAAATGATAATTAAAGTAAAATCGCTATACAAATGTTACCTTCGTTAAGTATATACTTCACCCGTTTTATTAAAATTATATTCTTCTTTTTTTAATTAAGTATATGTTCACAATAAAATATCCAACAATAAAATTATATCTACAATCTCTTACAACATTCACTAGATTGTTTCCAATTTCACTAAGTCTAGTTTGACAACTGTTTCAATATTACGCAATCGCCAACGTAGCTTTAGAGAAAATAAAACAAAATATCCAATCACGAAACGCTACGCAAACATAGCAATGATCGTATTAAATATTAGTGTAATTGAAAACGAACATATTAATCTTTGACAGATAGTACAGTATTGCCAAATATAAAACTATTAAAACTGATTGCTTGTAATCGATATTTATAACATATTTGTATGTCCTTTTAATATAATATTTCACTTACACTTCAATTTTACTTCACCGGTTCACTAACACTTAGTTATAACTTTTACTATCACAAGGTCTTCTAACCATATTCTTGACACCTTTTATTCTTCCTTATAATGTGAGCCAAAAATTAAAAAATAAATAATTTATGAAATCGATTTTATGACATGAAACTTAGAAATGAGAAATGTTAAAAACTGGATATTGTATAGTCTTAAAATCGGGTTCTCCTACTCCAACAAATATATTTAAAAGTATAAACAGATGTTAACACTTTAATCTAATTTTAAGGAAATAAATGAGTTTCAAGTGTTTATCATATGATTGCTATTGTTACCATGCTCTCTTTGTTTCACAGTTTTAGTTTTTATTTTATTTTTTTCACATACGTGTGTATTATTATTGAAAAAGTATTACATAAAAAAAACTAAAACTGTTTATTATATGCATATATGTATAT
>DWQX01001693.1:0-26035 GCA_018245475.1 Pharmacophagus antenor | reverse complement strand
CCCTCTCCCGCTGGGTCTGGGATGGCGGAGGAGGGAGCGAGGGGGATTAGCGGTTTACCGCCGCGGGGTTTTTAGTGTAGGTATCATCTACTGCCCACCTAAAGTTGATTATTTCCTGGAGTTAGAAAATATTTTTGAATCCCTCATGAGAACTTACATGCACTATTTGATTATGGAGGATTTTAATACGTGCCACCTTAACGCGAACAATCGTTCTTCAAAACTAAACGATGTAATTGTATCGACTAATTTGGAAATTTTAAAATTAACAGCCACGCAACATTCCAGTGCTACAGACACTCTTCTGGACCTAATTTTAATCTCATGTTCCACTTTAGTTGCACATTATGGCCAGTTTTCTGCACCTACCTTTTCACATCGCGATCTCATCTACTGTTCATTTAAATTGAAATCTCCTAGATATAAACCCTCAGTCCTAGAAAACGTAACTTTGCTCGGATGAATATCGATTTGTTGTGCTATGATGTCCAAAAAACGAACTGGACCTTTGTTGAATTAGCTGCTTCTGTTGATGACAAAGTCAGAGAAACTAACAAATGCATCATTCAACTTAATGATAAACATGCGCCGGTTCATGAAGTTAAAGCATCCACCATCTTCCTGGTTTACGAAACTATCCGTAACGTCATGACAAAAAGAGAACGGGCTTTCCGTAAGTGCAAGCATGAAAGAAATGAACTTAACTGGTTCTGTTATAAAGTTCTGCGCGATGTTTGTAATAAGTTAGTTCGAAGCGCTGAACACCGCTACATTAATCAGCAGATTGATCTGGCAACTCCTGCCGGTTTATGGAGATTTCTGAGGTCTTTTGGATTAGGTCAGCAGAGTTCTACGGATAGTACAATTAACATTGATCTCAATGCTTTGAATTCATATTTCACTAACATCTCTAAAATATCTCCATCAGTGAAGTTGGAAACCCCCAATGAAATTAAATCTATGCCAATCTCCACGTCTACCCCTTTTTATTTTGCACCAGTTAGTACCTACCTTGTTACTTACTTTACCTTACATACCACATTGTTAAAAAAGTATTTAACTCTTTAAAAACTAAAGTTGTGGGATGCGACGGCATTTGAAGTGTTATGTTGATATTACCTATTATCACACATATCATAAATTTCTCGCTCACATCAGGTAGCTTTCCAGCATTATGGCGTAAAGCCCGTGTAACACCACTGCCAAAAACATCGAACCCCGTTGTACCTAATGAGTACTGTCATATATCAATCCTGCCCTTTCTTACTAAAATTATTGAATCAGTTGCCCTTACCCAAGTCAACGTTTTTCTCACTAATTCCGAAAGTTTAATCCCTTCCAGTCTAGGTTTCCTTTTAAGCCAATTACATTTATCTTTCACTTCTATTGACTGGTTCAGTTCATATCTACGTGGTCGCAGTTAAGCTTTCCGATGTGGACAGAATGTCTCTGACTGGCTCGAAGTAAATACGGGCGTACCTCAAGGCGAATTACTGTTCCCTCTACTTTTTTCTCTTTTCATTAATATAATTTCTCCTCACCTCAAAAGTAATTACCACATTTATGCCGATGACCTGGAACTGTATAGTAGTTCATCAGTTGATGACCTAAACTCTGCCATAAAATTACTGAATCACGATTTGTCTTGTCTCCAGAAGTGGTCTGAAGCATTTGGCATCTTAATTAATCCACATATGCGCCAGGCAATAATTATAGGAGGTTCACGCCAGCTAACTTAAATCAATAATGTTGAAATCCCAACCCTTTCATTCAATGGCTGTGCCATTCCCTTTACGAGAACCGTTAAGAATGGAGGTGTCATTATTGACTCCATGTTGCGATGGACTGCTCGTGTCAAAGAGGTTTGTTGCAAATTCTATGCATCTCTCCACTCCATCATTTGATTTAAACACTTCTTTCCCGTCAAAACGAAACTTACTTTAGTAAACTCCATACTTCTACTTATTATTGATTATGTTGATGTTTGTTTTATTGACCTAAATGCGGACTTACTAAATAATCTTGATAGAGTACTTAATAATTATGTACGATAAATAAATATAATAGATAAATATATTTATGGCTTTTGAAAATTCGGTCAGGTGTCGGAATTCCGATCAAAACTAAAGTACTGCGTATCAGAGAGCGCAGGAATGTTCGTATTCTCTGCACTATTTACTCAGACCTGAAAGATGCAAAATGCTCCAAATATTTAAGATTCTTTTAAATTTCTCCGTGAAAACTACGAACTTCCCCATTAGTCCTCTGATAATCTTTTACTATCCGCGCCTATTCATGACTCGTATTTCTTGGACAAATCGTTTTCTGTGACAGCTGTTAGACTGTGGAACGATCTTCCACATAACATTAAAAGAGCCACCACTAAATACGTTTTTAAGCGACTGGTTCGGCTTGATATTGTTATGAATCTTCATACATAAGTAATCCCCTCATTTATTATTGTTATTGTTAAAGTAAGAGTATATATATATACACACACATATATATATATATATTTTAATTTACCATATTGAAGTATATTACTATCATTCGTATTATCATATTTATATTAATATAATAGTATCTTTATTCTTTCCTCTTATATACCGGATGACTGGTAGAGAATGCCTTTAGGCATTAAGTCCTCCCTGTACTAATATGTGCTGAAGTATAAATAAATAAATTAATTACGTAGACAGAAACTTCCATTAAACTCGTTTGATGGATATTCGATATATATGAAGTTTTAATCGATTATTGATTTTACTTGACATTAATTATTCCAAATCGCATACAGTTTAAGGAAATCGCTATTAATGATTATAACAATTTAAGTATCTAATCTGTTACACATTTATCTGATCGGTATTGCAAAAACAACACCCGTTTATCTCTTTAAACCACAAGAAATGTATATATTTTTAAATACTTTCCTTTCAAATGGGAGCTTGTTCTGACAAGATTACCAATTTTTTTTACCGGCAATGGGCTAACATTCGACGTCAATTTTAAATATGTTTAGTGACAGATGGTTAAGTGTCCTCGCAAAGCATGGGTGAGGCTTCCAAATGTATGACTATTGAAATATAGCGACACTGTTAAGGCGGCCGAAAGATATTGATGGTGGTTACTAGTAAGAGAAGTTCGAAAATGCTATCTGGGCACCACTACTTATATAGCTCCAAAAATGAAATCGACACCTCCGTATTAAGAACCAAGAGGCAGTCATTACGCACTTTTAAGGCTTGTATGTATTTATTTTATAGTATTATTCGACATTCAATAACGTTTCTTCTGTTATTTTCTATGTTATATTCTATTTAATTCGATAAGTGAATCTATATTTGTTTAATATGTACTTTTTATGGGAAGTAGACGCCATGATTGTGTTTGTTCTCGTTGGACTTGCTGTACATTGATGTAAGCTACGTGAGCCGACTATGTCGCTTCAAAAGATAATATTTACTGTAGACTGCTGAAGTGACAAACAATTATATTGTTCCATCCTAGGGTGGCCAATTAATGCTCTAAGATAAAACAACTGTACGCAGCCAGCGTACTGACGAATTAATTACCTCACTACATACTATCCGTTTTGAAAGGGACGAATCAAATATTATAGTTCTGGCATGTGCTAATTTAACATGGTTCTTAACTGACAATAAGGCTTCTCAATTCAAATTTCGCCTACATTGTGTTTCTCTTTTTTTGGTGTACGAAAATTCTACTCTTTACAAAATTGCTTGTTTTTATAATCCTAATATCGCGAATAGACCTGTTATTGGCGAATTATGAATGTATTTGCACTTTTTGAAACCTATTGTTTTAATGTACAGAGCAATTTTTGTTCAAAGGAGTTAAACTAGAATTTGGACCCGTAAAACTTTTTAATAAAGAATTTATCCCTAAGGATAGAAAAAATAAGAAAACTCGATTTACTCCGGTCAATTTTTAGTAGAATATCTTGTTCTTCAATCTTTCCATTTAGCACAAGTTCGATTTTGTGTTAAAAAGTGTTAATACCCAGGACAGTATGTTTCTTGAATGCCTGTCAGCGAAGTAAGTTTTTAAAAAGTAAACTTGAATGAAAAAGCTACAATTTATTTTTTATAAAATTTAATTGAAAAACAGCCCTAATTAAATCCTTACATTATAAACCCTAAATCACAAAACTTATTCAAATATTCTTTTGAGAGACAATCACACTGCGGTTTACTTATATTGGAAAGATGTTTGTGGTTTTAGTCTTTTGGACGACTTTTGCTGCTTCATCGGTCACAGGGTTCACAGTCCAGTGATCGATGCTACTTTTATATACAAGAGGCCAGAGAAGCTGGCAGGAATGATTGCGTGAAAGTATTGCAGGTAAAATACAATGTTCGGTGATACAAACTACTCAATTATCAGAGATGAACTGGGGCTCTGTCTCTGATCATCTCCCCTGTGTCGCGGACTGTGGGCGAGGAGAACCGCGCTTGATGAATGTGGTGTTTACTGCGAATATAGAGATATACGAAGAGAGGTGGTTAAAATTTGTTGGATGTGTCTAACCCGTTGCGCGGACGGCGCTTGGAAGGATGGGGACTAAGGTGCGGCACGTAGTCGATCATTTGAGCGATGAGCAGATTGTCATAGTTCGTGAACATGTCCAAAGTGGATTAGGACGCAGTCGTTGATAAAATGCTCGAGAGTGGGAATTTGGAAGTCACTATGTAGATCTACGTTCTTCTGATACTATTCCGCCCCGGAACATTTTTGGAGGTTCTGGAGTCTTGATTCGTTTTGAAGCGTGCATGAAAACGTCACTCGCATATGTAATGACTAGCCTGATTTAAGCTTTGTTCAGATACTCCTTATGCCGAAGGAAGAGCTTGCTACTGATGCAGAGTAGGGGATGCAGTCTGCCAAGGATGTAGGCAGTCCTGTTCCTGGGTAGGAGGAAAAACTCGGGTACCTCACTTCCTTAGAATCATGCTATCTGACTACATTGGCCGAGATCTCGTCCCCCGCACCGATGTCAACACGCCTTTCACATACCGATGTCCTATCTCCGTCACAGGTCGCTCCGTCCCGCTCTAACGTGCCTCTCGTTCCGTCGGGGTTGTCCGCAACAATTACATATATATTGTCAACCGTTATAAATTCCGTGTACCGACATGAGATAAGAGACTTTTGTGTTTTTTGAAAATATAATACAGTATTACCACACAAATACAGAACTAGCATATTATACTAACAATGGGTATTATTTTCTGCAATATACCCTTTCCATACTCGCTTTAATAATAATGCACTGAGAGACTAATTTGTATCTATGATGTAAATAAAGTTTCTACACCATTTTTTCGCAAATCAATGCATGAGCCAGTTGTAAACTTCAGGAATATATTTCAAATAACCTAAACGGCGACATCGCGCAATAGTTCTAGGTGTTGGGGATTAGTCCTTAGGCCCGATATTCTGGAATGGTCTTAGTTATAAAAGTTATAAACATTAGTTTCGCGAATATCTGTCATAGGCAATAGTGACGTACTGGTTACACGTTTTATTTTATTTTTTATCCGGCGGTGGTAGTTTTCTACACCCCGGGACCGGTTAGTGAGGGTTATACTTCAGCGCCTCCCTTCACACCTAAGCGAGAAAGTGAATTACTGTTTACCCGTTTGGAGAGCCCTTACAGGTGTAGTTACTGCACTAATTAGTTGTATTTATTGTCCTGTGGCAATTTACCCAATATAGTGTCCTACAAACATCTAGTTTATCTCTTTTATTGTCTATCTACATTATCAATATTAAATGCTATGTAATTATATTGCGAGAGCTTTTCCATTTTGTTTACTACCAAAAATTGTATAACGCTTGTATGTAATATGGAACAATAGATATACTGTCTTTAGTGTGAGTTTGTAAGAGAACGGTAATATAAAAGTGACTTATCGCTTGCTTTGTAATACCGAGGTACCTGGTTCGATTCGGGGTATCATGAGTAGTGGAGTTAGGATGTTTGTAGAATTTTCAAATCTGCCTAAATACTTACCACTTTCTATATAGATCTGCTGCTATATCAGCGTTATTATTATTATGTGACAACCATATTTGTGAAATCAGGAGTATTCGGGACGAGCATGTTTCACCAACTACAGCTTCATTATTACTTAAATTATAAAGAAACTTAATAATACTTATAATAATGTTTGCTTATTATTATATACGAAAATCTTTATATCTTGATGGTATGTGTAAAGTTTAACTTGTATTGCAGTAAATATCTCAATTTTTTTAAATCCTTGATGAACTAATATAACTTTATTAAAATTTATAATGAAATGTACATGATAGGATAACTCAGCGGACTTTGATTAAATTTGAGCCACTGCTTACAATTCTTCCTCTTAGAGATATTGCATTGTTAGCGTAATAAAGTGATTAGTTCTCTTTGCTTAAAATATAATATATATGTAGATTTTATTAGCAGTAATAGTTATATTCGTTTTTATTAAACTTTGTTAGCGCGTAAGTAGATCGATTCATTAATAAGAATATTTCCGAGTATTCAAATCGGTACAAATTTGTGCTTTGAAGTCTATTTTGATAATATATCAATGATTGATATATATGCCGCAATTTGCTTTATAAAATTTGGACATTCTGTTCGATAACGATACCATGTGTCACACTCAACATTCAGTGTTATTTCCGGAATTGTCGAAAATAAAATACATAAGCAATATTTTCCCTTAGTATTAATATTACTATTATATATTAATATTACTAGGCCGAAACACTTGCCATAACTGCCATCAGAGTGAGAGAGAGCGTGGTGGCCTGGAATGATCGGTCTCTAATTTGTATTAGATTTTAATAATGTTATTTATTAACCTTATTACGTTAATTGAAATCCGAAGAGTTATCGAATCATACAATTATTCTAGACCTTAAGTACCAGAAGCTACCCAAGATGACAAATTATGAAACATATTATTTCAATTTATTAAAATAATATATGTAAAATAAATTTATCACTTATTTTATTCGTAAAGATAACTGGATATATGGAAGATACTGGGTGTCTCAAAAGAAAGGTGACATTTGTTTTGGTTATTGCGTGAACGCAACTATTATGAGGGCGCGGGAGGTATGTCATTCGGTAGTCTAGCTTCTGAGAATTTAGTGGCTATGGAAAGTTTATCGGAAGCGGACTCTGCGTTGTACATACGCGAGTTTTACAAAAACGGCAATTCAGAGACTGCAGCGCGTAGAAAGTTTAGCAATATTCGACATTTAAATGACCTGCCAAGCCCTAAACTCATTAATAAATGAGTCAAAAAGTTTGAAGAGACCGGTTGAACGCTGGAAAAATCAAAATCAGAACGTCCAAAGTTTTCGAGAACGGTCGAAAACAGTGTTTCTCAATCTGTTCGTGACAATCTAGACTTTTCGATTTGGAAACGTGCTGATGCTTTAAACGTGCATAGATCGTCGTTGTTCCGCATTTTACACAAAGTTTTAAAGCTGCACCCCTACAAAATTCAATTAGTGTAAGAATTAAAGCCTCAGTATGCTGGGTGGAGCTCAGAGGCTTGACTTTGTAAAGATGATTGAACGCTTTTCAACGTTCACTAACATATTCTTTTCGGATGAAGCTAATTTCCATCTCAATGGACATGTAAACAAACAAAATTGCCGATACTGGAGTGCTTTGGATTACTTGCACTCCAGTATCTGCAATTTTCACACAACACAAACATCAGAAACCCGTACATTCGCCTAAAGTGATCATATGGGCTGCAATGTCGCAGCGAGGGATGATCGGCCCTTATTTTTTGAAGATGAAAGGGGACGCACAGTTACAGTGAACTCGGACAGTTATGTGGAGATGTTAGACAAGTTCTTGGTGCCTGAATTGCAAAACTTTCCTGGTTATAAACAAAGAACATGATTCCAGCAAGGCCGAGCAACTTCACACACGTCCAACAGGTCTTTACCACGAGTTTCACAGGGGCTACTCACAAAAAAACCCCGCGGCGGTAAACCGCTAATCCCCTTTGCTCCCTCCTCCGCCATCCCACACCCAGTCCTCGTCGCCCGACGAATCGGACGACGAAGACGGAGTGAGGGTGGCGTCAGATGAGCCGGGCAGAGTCATGGAAAGCCTTGCGGATACGACCGCGACCCTGCCAGAGGATGACCGCATGAGCGGGCCCGCCTGTGTCCTCCCCCAAATGGGCGAGGGAGATACAGCCGGGGACGCAGGAACTGCGTCCACAGGCGGTGCACGTGCGTGCAATACGGGCAACGCCGGTGTCCCACCACCGGTTGCCCGCGCACCTGCGTTCGGGGGGTGAAGGCGGTCTTGCAACCGCCTCCGCCACCCCTTTCGTTTTCGGCGGAGCGCGTTTTGGGAGTTTTCCTTCCTCACCCGCTTCTCGCCCTCCTTGCGGGACATGACCTCCTCGGCGAAGGAAGACACGGCCCCCCAGACTCTCTCGTCACGGACCATGGATTCCACGGTTCGTGCCAGAGAGAGATCCGGCCCGATCAAGGTCTCAACAGTGCGGCGCTGCTCCGACTAGGCAGTACACACCGCTAAGGTGTGTAATGCCGTGTCATCTGCCGCACCGCACTGGTGACACCTCGTGGTCTCCTCCCTCCCGATCCGGTGCAGATAGTGACCAAAGCGCCCGTGCCCGGTCAAAAGCCGCACCAGCCGGAAGGAGAGAAAGCCGAGCCTTCTCAACATCCAGTCTCGTAAGAGGCTAGCGCTTGAAGCGTGTCGCGCCCCGCCGTAGAGGCCATAAGGTCCTGCTGCCATAAAGACAGCATTTCCTCCCACAAGAAACGCCTGACGGTGTACACCTCCCGTGACGCCGGGTTGTCGCCCTGCGCCCGCCGCTCCGCCCGCCACTTGTAGACGGAGGCCGAGACCTCCGCCTCCAAGCGCCAGGGCGGAGTGCCGGCGAGCACGCAGGCGACACTCCGGACCACGGTGTTGTAGCAGCGGGCCACGCGTTGAGTGATGGCCCGCTACGCCCTCTAGAGATGGGCGGCACTGTCTCTATTGAGACAGTCCGCCCATATCGGCGCCCCGTAGAGTGCCATACTACGGAGCACGCCCGCATACAGCCGCCGTGACGTTGTACTCGGCCCCCCTAGATTCGGAAGCAGCCAGCTCAGTGAGCCGGCAGTCCGGAGGAGCCGAGGCGCCAAGCGGCTGAAGTGCGGGCGAAAACTCCATCTATCGTCTAGTAGCAGACCGAGATATCGGATCTCGGCCCTCACGTCGATGCGTGCACCACTGACTAAGATGGTAGCGTCACGTGGTGCACGCCTCCTTGGGGCCCGAAACATGATCGCCTCGGTTTTGTTCAGGGCCACGTGAAGGCCTAGACGAGAGATTCGGTCAGCCACCATGGACCCCCCGGCCATCGCGAGGTGTGCCGCCTTCTCGAATGACTCCCCCCGGGCTGTAACGAGGGTGTCATCTGCATAGCGGATGACATCCATCCCGGGGAGAGTCTCGCCGCGCAGCACCCAGTCGTATCCGATGTTCCACAGGAGAGGGCCTAGAACCGACCCCTGCGGAACACCCGACTCGACCCGGCGACTGCACAGCTCTCCATTTCTGGCCACGAACACAACCTCGCGATCGGCCAGGTAGTGGGCCACCAGACGCTGAAGGTACTGCGGCAATCTAAAATACCGCAGCGCCTCCAGGATGGTCGCGTGGGGGATGGTGTTAAACGCGTTGGCGATATCAAAAGATATCGCTAACACCACCTCCCCCTCGCGGACCGCCTTCTCGACGTGACCCCTCAGCCTCGAGAGGGCGTCCATTGTGGAGCGACCGGTACGGAATCCGTACTGGCGCTCCGACAAGTTCGGCCCCCCCGAGGCCAAGTGGTCCAAGATCCGGCCAGCTATGACCTTCTCAAACACCTTGGTGTCCTCCCCGAGAAGAACTATGGGGCGATACGCCCCCGGTGAGTCCGCCGTTCGCCCGTCCTTCTTGAGAAGACATAGCTGCCCGGTCTTCCAACATTTCGGGAAGCTGCCCGACGCAAAACACGCGTAGTGCAGCTCCCGCAGTTCCCCAGCGAGATGCGGGGCTGCGATGCCCACCATCCGCGCAGGAATGCCATCAGGTCCCGGAGCGGTGCCTTTGCTCCGGAGGCGCCTCTACGAAAACCTAATTTAACTCCTATGGACTTTTTCCTATGAGGTCAAATCTAATGTTTATGGCAACAAACCGACTTCCTTGGCACAATTAAAAGGAAATATCCGTCACGAAATGGCAGCCATCGCGGACAATACATGCCTAGCCGTCATAGAAAATTTTAGAGCTCGATTAAATGAATGCCGTGAACGCAACACTTGGACGATATCATTTTCAAGAAATAATTTCTCAAAAAGTGTATTTTAATATGTAATAAACATATTTTTATAAACTCCTTGTTTAACTTTTTATCGATTTTTTAATTGTGAACATTACAAAGAATAACTTTAATTAAAAATTCTTTCCAATTGTTAATATTTTTGTCTCTTAGATTTTAGTTCTGTCTTTTGTTTGTATTAATACTATTAAGGAGAAATTTGTACCTAACAAGACAAAGAATATAATCTTCATTTAGAAACTTACCTACTGAACTCTAAACCTTCACCGGCTTTAAATTGTTAATACTTTCAAAAATTAAATCTAAAATTAAACCATATCACGAACATATGTAATGGGTTTCAATTAACATTCTTTTTTTAAGGTAAATGTCAATGCAACTGAGAATGGGCGATGTCCTCGAATTATGTGATTGAAAACGAAATTACAATTACAGCTAGTGGGGCATTCAATCAGAAACCTCAGAGGTCACAACAATTTTTTTCTGGCCTTGTTTCAAGTAGATGTTAATAAATAAGTAAATTATAAATAACCTTTGAGTATTCTTCGAAATGAAACGACCATCGTAAAGATTTGCTTTCACTGTTATCTATAAATTGTCATTTTTATAAATTCTGAGTAATCATCTGTATTGGAAATTTTAAAACAATGCTAAAATATATTTGTAATACAAAAACATATCTACTATAGTAAATTTGATTCTATAAATAACTACGGGTTTTGTCAGAGTGCATACAATTGATGCGTATTCGCTTTAATATACCTATTATACTTTGCTTTGTGCAACAATTTTGTTCGGTTGGCAATTGATGAACAATGCTGTCCACAAATAGTAGTTTTAACATGCGTGAATGCAAGGACAAAATATTCATATTTAAGACTTAAAAACAAAGATTGTTTTTTTTTTATTTTAATTTCATACAATACGCAGCGTAGCAATTACAGCGTTAATAAAAGTACTTTTACTAATAATTCTTACGAAAAATGTATGCGTCAAAAACGCTTAAAAATATACAACCTCAACAGTAATGAATATGATAAAAATAAATTTTAAATTTTTTTCCCCTATTTACAAAAAAGAAAAGAAAGGTATTTAATCATCTTCTAAGATTCTTCGATTAAGAATTTTAGATTCTTCGAATAACATTTTGATTCAATTAAAATTCTTTATAGCTTGACCTAAAATAATTAAAATATTTCAATATCGATTAAATTTCTTATGCTTAAGTACTTCTTTAAATTTAGCTTGTATTCTTGTAAAATACAAATGGTTGGGTAAATTTATTTATATACTTTTATTACATGTATTTTAATTGTTTCAGGCTTAATATGACCCAAGGGTTCAGCTTTTCGCGTTCTTTCTGGAATTTCACAATGACCTCTCGGAAGCGTTTCACCGCCTTTGTCTTATTATTAGGCATGATTTTCCTCGCTGTGATGTTCAGCAATACCGGCAGTAAGTACCCATATTTTAATTATAATTCACTTGACGTCTGTCCGAGTTCAATAGCATTGATTATCATAAATAACAATTCTTTGATATATTTCGGTTTCTTGTCTACTTATTTTAATATTTTGACTGTCTCCATGGCGTAGTGGCGTCCCGCATGTTTTATAACACGGAAGTCCCGGGTTCATATCAAGAGCCCTTTGAGTAGTGGATTTCTATGCGAGCACGATA
This sequence comes from Pharmacophagus antenor, assembly GCA_018245475.1. NCBI lineage: Eukaryota > Metazoa > Arthropoda > Insecta > Lepidoptera > Papilionidae > Pharmacophagus > Pharmacophagus antenor. The sequence goes on along the minus strand of DWQX01001693.1, from coordinate 13,964 downwards.
TACCATCTACGACTCCATTGTTACTTGAAATTATGTAAAGTAGAAGTCAGGTGTAAGCTCGTCGCCGACTCAATTCGCCGATTAAAACAATACTAAGACCCGCTATCTTTTGCGAGCGGAACGGACTGCGTATGGAATCCGTTTACCTCGCAATTGCGGACTGCATACGAATGCTTCCACCAAACAAGCGTAAGCGGAGCGGCCTAAACAAGTTAAAAAGTCATGAAAGAGAAGAGCAGAGTCCGCACGGAATAGGCTCGACCCGAAACATTGATTTTCATACGACCACTTCCATCACGAGCGAGTAAGTGGAGCGGATTTCTCGAGTTTAAATGGGTCCGCAGTGTCACGGCCACGCAGGCTAGTTTCAATCTGACTCCGCTCAGTCGATCTTGTAAATAGTAAAACAGTTACAATAAATCGCCTTTGACTGGTTTTTGATATGGTTTTTTCATCCAAAATCTGTTTTTCTTACGCTTTCTCTTATCATTACATACTAAAAAATAAAATATATTATTGAATCATAAAAATCATAATCACTGGAAACATTCAATATCATCGCACACTTTCAAAATTTTACTCGACTGCTTCTGCAACGGTGCATCTGATGATACTGACTTCTAAATAACTCAACAAAGTCCGCCTCAAATGGAAGATCACAAACTCACTTATCTCGTCCACTTCGTTGGGTCCGGAATGTCCGCTGACAGCGGAAGGCAAATGCTGGAACTTTTTCTTAGTGAAAGTGCACAACTATATTACTGCTGTGCACCAATCGTTTTATTTAGTTTCTCCGCATTTCCTTATTTTAGTGGAATCGGGCCTAAGGATAGGCAAAAAATGCTCTATAAACAAAATATTTTAAAATGGTCTCTAAGGAATTTATTTTATTAAAGAAAAACAGATATTGACTACACTGGCCATTTTAAAATAGAATTTACAAGTCGCCACGAAGAACTGGGCATTTGTGTGCGAAACCGGCTGTGCTTTTTAAATAATTTTGAATAGGAGATCGTGTATATAGGAGTGCGGCATATGAGGGTCACTGTTCAAAGAATTGTGTATGCTCGGAGTTTATTTGAGAGTATAAACTTTGACATACTTTAAATCGTTAGGCGTTACGTTTATTTCCAATTTTATATATAATATATGATAGACATAAGTTAACCATGGATAGACGATATATGTAGTAATTAGGTATGTTATAGCCAAAAAGTATACATTTACAAATGTTTTGGCCTTTCCTCAAGAGAGGCCTAAGGTGATGATACGATTTTAGAACTAGAATTGTCTTTCAGACGCCAGTTACTTTTACCGGAAGTCGTCTAGACAAGTACTCACCCTCCCTGTATTTGTCTGTAATTAATTGTGTTTTCTGCACGGACGGGACTCGACGTCTCTCGGACATAACGTCTTGTATCTCAGACGGGCGTAAACAGGTACCGAGTAGACATATCCTAGAAACTCGAACCTTTGTCTCAAGCAATCGTCTCGCATTACATCAGATGAACAACGTCTCGCTTGTTATTATTATAGAAATGAGTCCATATTATGTTTATGCCCTCTTTATTTCTTCCAAAGTAATTAATTAAATATTATAAATCTAAGTGTTGGAAAAAAATAAAATAGAACTATCTTCATTAGGTTTGTTGTTCGAAGTAAAACTTTATAAGTACCAGTGACGTTATATAAAATGTAATGTTCACAGGCATTCGTAATAAGGAACTTTAAATCCTTTCTACTAAAGCAGTGCCTAGTAACAAAGGGTCATTATTCGAAGCTTTAGCAGGATGACTTCATTACTTAAATTAAAAAGACATGTATCTTGAGTATGAGTTAAACTAACAGTGGAAATATTGCTATTTGTCAGTATTAAAAGCGCTGGTATTTATGCGGGGGTTATGCCGGTCTCTTATTAAATAATTATAATATTATTAGGGCAAACTTTTATGTTATTTACGTACATAGTTTATGTCTATAAATATTTAAGTATGAATAATATAGGGACGATGGAAGACCGTTTTTAATTCGAATAGTTTTAGCTTTTCGGATGTTTATTTTTTTAATTTATAATTAATCGTGTTGTTTGAGTATAATACGAAACTTAACTTTGTTTTTTATTTATTGATTTTTGAATTTGCCAAGTTTGGCGAGGAATCTCAATATAAAAATGAAGGTTGAACTGAAACAATATCGAAGTTGTGAGTGGGCTTAATAGTGCTGTTGCTTATATCTACGGTACATACCAATACTCCAATTGATTCCCGAAGAAATATGCTACTTGACACACAATATATAGCGGTATACATTAATCATTATTAGCTCATCTATTCATTCCATTAATGACATTCTTATGACAAAAAACAGTGGAGTTCTAAAATAAGCCCAAAACTTACCTGTTTGGTAGTTAGTCATAAACGTAATAAATTAAAATTTGCAAAAAATGGAAATCTTAAATATCACAAAAGTATTTTTTTGGCAATGGCATATTTAATTTAAAGTAAACCGTTATTCGATCTGGTATCTTTTTTTGTTAAATAGGTCCTAAAGTTTTATCTCTTTGCGATGCTTAAAAAAGTATTTTCACAAAGATTTATGTATAGCAAAAATATTTATGATGCCTAATGAAAAATTACAAAACTTATAGCATTAAATAGAATAGGACTAGACTGTCACCCTGGCGTAGTGGTTTACCACTTGCTTTGTAAAGCGGACTGCTCAGGAGTAGTGAAGATCGTAGTAGAGTATTTCGAACCCGCCTGGCTTGCTACACCGTCAAAGTCAATCTGCTGTCATAACAGCGTTGCTGTGTTCCGCCAGACTAGAAAGTATTTTAGGCGAACATGCTTCACCGTCTAAGAGGCTTCAATGTTACTTGTATTCATTAGAATCGAAGTGAATTCTAAACCCACAAAAAACAAAACAGATTGTAATAAGATTTTTTGGTCGTTTCATTTATATCTCTGTACATTTATTGAAAGGAAGCAAATGTCTGAAATATTATTTTTTAATTTTTTTAAATGCCCAGAAAAGCCTGTCGGCATCAGTCATTAATTAAAGGATGTATAGAGATTCTAATAATACGTATACGCTTCTTTTAGCCAAATGTCAAATTTAATGCTGTATGATATAATATGTATGAGAAAGAATAGTTTTTTTCTCTCTTAAGATGATTAGATGATTTTTAAAGTAGACAAATAGATAAGGCAAATTAAGAAACCAACAAGTGTATGTTGTTAGAAGAGGGTATTGTGTGATTGTGTTTCTGTGTAAAAATTTAAGAAACTAAGAAAGGAAAAATGGATGGAATGCTGTGATTTGAACCTTTAATTTCTGTTCAAACTATGCCCTTCTTTTGTTTTTTATATATAATCAGTTCTACTTTTTTCACAGATCACTTGATTTTCATATAATTTGTGGCAAAACTCCTATTCTCGTTCTCTCCCATTGATTTTCTGAAAGGGGTTCAGGTAATTTAGCGGTGAACTGATCTACACAGTTCGAAATGGAGCGACTTTAAAATCGCAGTTAATTAATAGTTTGTTTGTTCGCGGAAGTAATCCTTACTGCACTACGCTGTAGATAAGTTAAATATCAAACTTCTGACGTATTAAAAGTTGATCCTACAAGGATCTAAATTATCCAAGTACCAATTAGACTCTGTTCGACATAAATATATAAAATATTTAGATAAGTATTTAGTTATCGATACTAAATCATTTTTCTTTATGTAATAATATTATTAAGGAAAGTTCACGTATCGTGCGGACGATTCAAGGTTTTTAATTAGATATTTTAATGAAAGCTTTAATAATATTTATTGCGGAAAATTACTTTGATCAAGGAGAGATTCTATTCATACGGAATACCAAAGAACTGCTTGAAATTCAATTGCTTAATTTTCCATACGGTTTACAAAATCATTCGTGATTTGACCTTATTTAAACAATAATTGGTTAGGTGCCCATACAACTGTGTCTCGTTTTATAATTTTTAATCGACTCGGAAGTTACATTTGTAGGTAACGGAACGTAGACGTAAGTGAAGTGAAGTGAATGTCTATGATCGGATGAAAGATGTCAAAAGACGAATGACAATAAGGCGATTTGTATAAATATAAATATGTACATAATAAAAAGCATACGCGTATTTATTCTACCTGAGCAATTCCCACATATATATATTTAAGAAACAAGGCAAAAGCCTTATTAAGCGACAATTTGGGAACACGTAAGTTCGCTTCGTGGTGATATAATGGCCTTCTTACTTGCTTTACAGACACGGCTATGATTTACTAACCCCCTTATTTTAATATACAAAACTTAATCTTATAGAAAAGAAAAAGAGTAGGTAGTTGCTTTCAAAAGGTTCGAATATATAATGAACGGGTATGAGTCCGGTGTTGTGAAATACGAACGGTACATGTTTATCTATAAACGTGTGAACTAAGGGATGTTTACACACTCCACGGATAACAAAATTATTTACATTACACTACTGATTACACATAATGGGGCATTATTGCTAAAAAAAATTGTTATTTATATTTTATTAACGAGATACTAGAACTTATTGACGAGTAATTCTGTTCATGTATTATAATTCAAAAGCTACTACGTAATTGTTTATCATTAATAAAAAATATTTGTCTCAATAGTCACACTAATTATCGTGATAAGAGAGGCACAGTATTAAATTCTTAAAGCAGAGATCATTTTTTAAAGGATTCTATTTTTAGACATTTGTTTTGGGTAAATTTTAATCCACTTAATAAATTCAAAAATAAAAATTACTGAGCTGACACTTCCTACTCAGTATTTTATTAAGTATTTCGTGGGCGTTACTTAAGTAATTAAATTAACTTCAAATCCCCTTTTTAAATTCACACATTTATATTTTATGTTATATTTTATCTTAGTCTTAGTTTGATAGAGATTTTTTTAAGCAAACACAAAAAGGTAATTCGATGTATATCTTATTACTTACATTAATAATATTTTATCACGAATGACTTTTCGGTGTTCAGATTTTCATATCTTTTTATCAACTTACACCTTGCAGTTGTCTGGTAACAATCTACAAAAAATTACCTCTGTGGGGGAAAACAGAAATTGATTATGGATTAACTGTGAACATTTTAGAATTTTGTTTTTAATTTCAATTTAATTTCAATTCGATTTATTGTGTAAATGTATTTTTTTCTTTTATATATTATGTAGTATCAACTATCCTTTTTAGTATTGAGAGAAAATGTACGTTTCATAACATCTGTTTCTGTCAAATAAGTAACGTAAAATTAAACTTTATCGAATATAAGTAATTTGCGTCCCTGCCGAGGTTCAGTGTTTCCACAGAGTCTACTGTGATTAAACAAATTTAATTCTATTACAATAACTGAGGAAATTGCATATATATATATGAATAGCAAATTGGCAGACGACGCCCGACAATCATATTCTTATTTAAATTCAAATTTAATATTCTTTTTTTACATTGCTTTCTTACCACCAGGTGTTTGTCTCCAGGTTTTATAATTTTATTTGTTAATATTATCACAAACAAATACAAGTACCGCTACATTTAAATTCCCAGTGATGGATCTATGTGGTTAGGTTTCCGTTGACGCAAGACATCTTTGCAGCATTTTTTGGCAGCACACCAAGAAAACATTCAAATTACAGTTCAAGTTATAGTTAATACAATTGCGACTACTTAAAAAATAATGGAAAGAAAAAACCGATAGAGCTATTTAGTTACAATGTAAGCATGTACCGTGTAACAGATTTAATAGTGATGTAGTCCGGAACAGGCTTATAATTATTATTATTAAAGAAAAGTTACATTGTATTAGAATATTTTCATGTTGAAGGTGACAAAATGTAGTGGTTTAGTAAAAAAAAAGTAGTAAATAATATTTTTTATATACGTCCAATAAAATCTATACTGAAACTATACAAAATAGAAAGCACAAACGCACTGTATTTAAATTTGATGTGACATTTTAATGGATTCCGTTCGGCCAGTTGATATTTGACATGAAAGTATTTCGCCTCCTCGATTTCCAACGCCAACGGAAAATATAAAATTGAGTCAATTACGCTTTGCCGATTTCCGATTATGAATTCTCTTTGCCTTTGACCACTGTTTCCGAGTATTTGCAAAAGAGTCAGCTTTTAAATTGTATAAATTAAATCGACCTTGGGCTTTCATTAGGTTATTGGTAATCAATTATGCTCATTAATATTAATCAACCATCTATGTAAAAATGATTCATCGCTTCTTATTGGTTTTCACTACGGTATTACTAGAAAACGTTTACGATTTACACTGTATATATAATTTGTTTTAATTTATTAGCATCCAAAGTATTTAATGCTACAACTACTAACAATAGTTTAAAAAATATTAACTTTTTTTTAAAAGACGGCGTAATTCTCTTTTCTTTAAAATAATTGAGTCATCTCGTCACAATACATTATATACATTTTAAATTATTTAAATTCAAATACGAATATATTCCTTTTGAACAATGCCGTTTCTCTAACACAATCTTTACAAAGGTTACAATTTTACGATTTTATACAACTCGAAGCGGATCCGCTATTAGACGCTCAGGGGGTAGCCCCCCTGTCGTTGTGTTATTTTTTCCGTGCAGTCTTAGCCATCAAATTCCCGTAAGAAGGAGGAAAGGGATAGGGGCTCTGCGCAGTGTCGTTAACGTCGATATGATTAAACGTAAGCGTAGGTGAAGTTACTGTATTTTTTGTATGTTAGAGATAAAAGTAAAATTTAAAAAAAAAGCAAAAAAAATATATTTATTCTCAAAAATCTATATTACTATTCCTTGTGTTCTATTAGTTTCGTTTAATTATTAAATTTATATTCTATGTTCAATGTTTGATATTGAAAAACTTGCAACAAGTCACTTATTCTTTATATCTACTAACTTTAAAAAATAGTACTTTCCAAAAACTATAGAACGCATTCACTAGATTTACTGGACCCGTCCTTTTGACGGAACAATGATGGATAAGAACTTTGGTATACTAAAATACAATTGGGTTTTCTATATATGAATACTGTTTCTGGTAAAATAGTTTTATACATTTTTTTTCAAAACAGAATAAATAAGAATACAATAATGCACAAAGTTACAACAGACTCGAAAATAAAACCTTAAAAAAATATTCGGTTAATCTAGTGTTCATGTTTCACGTCGTTACGCCTTGTTATTTTAAAAATTATTGTTCATACAAAACAATTCGCATGTTGGCAATAAGAGGATGTTCGCACCCCCTGTGTACTCAATTAAATAGGATCTTTTTAATGAAGAGTTCCCTCACACTACTCGTATTTATTCTCCATATGAAGATGAATCATTTCAATTTTGAATATTTATTTTCGCGTTTTTTTACGCTAACATTGCGAATAACTATTTAAATAATAAAATATTTTCTAATGTTTTGGTCGATGTAGAGAAAGTAATTACAAATATAAATAAGTAATTGTAGACTTTAGTGACAACTATATTTAAGGATTCGTAAAAGTTCAATAAAGTTTTAGTTTTTCACTGTTGCTGTATTAAAAAATAATCAAGTACAAGTATAAACTATAAAGCAATGATCTTCGCACGACTAACTCGCTCGACAAGTTAAGTCTATGTCTCAACGAATTGAGCTTAGCGCAAAGCCACACCACCAGAGCCGCTTACCCGCTGGCCCTTTATTGCGAATGGATTCTTCAGTTTAGTCGCTCTTTGTAGCCGATATATTAAGAGTTAAATATAAATAAGCGGCATTGCATGGATTGACTGATGGCTTTTTTTCTTCTTCATGCAGATAAAATTAATATAATATTAATCTTATTTATAAAAATGAATGGCAAAATGCCACAGATTTTTTTTGTTTTCTTAAATGTTATCACTAAATTCTTATGAATATTATTTTTTAAAAAACTTTCCCGAGGAGTTGGTAAATAGAATTTTGTTTTTGTACGAAAATTCCTATAAACAACAAAAAATCTGTTAACACTGCATTCCGGTGAAAGGTCATTGATGTCATTCGAAAAATACCGCTTGACGACCGGTGACACCAGTGTGGTGCATTTTGTTACAATCAAAAACAATAGAATATAAACCATATCCGTGCTTTCTTTAAGGCCAAACACAATAATCACCATTTCTGCTTTTTCTTTTTGTACTATAATAAAACTTTATTATACTTTTTTTTATCGTGGAGAAATCCTACATAGGCTGCCCCTGAGCTACGGAGACAGCGGAGGGGTTATGCCGGACTCTTACCGGCTAAAACCCCACGGTATTCATCCCAGAGCGTTTATTTAAAATCTAGATTAATTTCTATGTTGTTCAAAATGGCAGTTCCGCCGGCGCAAAACATTGAAATTTACCTAAAATATGCTGACGCCAAAGTGTAACAATAATTTTTACATTTTACCATTTTAAATGGCATTAAAACATTTCTTTGAAAGTGTAACAAATCGCTAATTCCGGAAGGAGGACGTCTGCCGCTAGTAATTGTTTTAACAGAGAACAAGAAATATCTTTTATACAAGTGTCCCATAAGTCCTTTGAAATTTAAATTTCGAATAATATTCAAATGGCGCGCAAAAAGGCGCGCGGAGTGCGGGGGCAGTACCAACGGAGCGTTTCACCGGAGAGGACCGTGCATTTTGTGTGCGTGAGTTTTATCGCAATAATGATTCGGCCACCATTTCGCGTCGTGAATTTAGAGAGTATCGCAATTTACGCAGCTTTAATGACTGTCCTAGTCTTCAAACGAATAAGAATTGGGTCCAAAAGTTCGAGGAGACTGGCTCTACGTTGGATAAACAACGATCGGGCCGTGTAAGAACATCACGGACGGAAGAAAAATCGACGTAGTGCAATAGTCAGTCTGTGAAAATCCTACTCAATCCAATCGTAAGCGTTCCAGTGTATTAAATATACCCAGATCGAAGTAACAGCGCATTTTAAAGAATGATAAGAAATTTCATCCATACAAAATTCAGTTAGTACAGGAATTAAAAGATGCTGATTCTACCAATACACTTAATTTCGTGAATGAAATGTTGAACGGCTTTACTTCGTTTAACAACGTGTTATTTTCTGATGACGCTCACTTTCACATCAACGGCCATGTCAATAGGCAAAATAGTCACTACTGGAGTAGCGTAAACCCACGTCGCAAACATCAAAGATTCTTACATAGCCCTAAAGTAATAGTTTAGGCTGCTATGTCAGCGAATGGCATCATAGGCCCATACTTTTTTAGCACTAGCGCAACTGCCTATACCTCTAACACTGTTATGCCTGTCTTCCGTCAACTTTTCCTTAACAAAGTTATATCTCGAAGAGGAGACATTCCCTGGCCACCACGTAGCCTGGATTTGAGACCAATGGACTTTTTCTTATAGGGTTACCTTAAGTCTAAAGTCTACGGAACAAAACCGCGGCCAACTGATGAACTGAAAGAAAATATCCGGCGAGAAATGTCAAGCATTTCAGAGCGTACTTGCCGTGCAGTCATAGAAAATTTTAGTCGTCGTTTACAGGAGTACCAAGAACAAAATGGAGCACATTTAGATGAAGTGATTTTTAAAAAATGATTCCCTTTCAATATTAATTACTAAACAATAAATAAAAATTTCATATTGTACGTTTTTCTTATACATTTTTTTTTAATTCAAAAGATTTATGGGACACCAGTACATAAAATTTGCGGAACTGGACAGAAGTTTTTCTTCTCCAATATATTTTCTTTTGTTATTAATTTTTATACCATAGTAAACCTAAAAGTATTTTACACATAATGCTTGCCTATAAAATAATAATTGAATCAGAATTCATTCTTAATTTGCGAATTACTAGCCGTTACCCGTCCGTTTCTCTGGGGGTGGTAATTTTTTTTACTATATATTAAAATTAATCTTTCTCCTGTATCAATTTTCGAATCGATTTACTCGGAGAATAAAAACTTTCATTGATATTTGAATACCCTTTTCCCCGCTTTGAAACTTAATTTCAAAAATCAAAGAATACCCTAAATTATATTTGTCTAGGGCGCACGGTTTAGGCTGTGCATTGATATATAAGGTCAGTCAGTGGTTGAATCAGTCAGTACTTTGAATTTCAGATGTGTTGGTAACGCAAAAAAAATTGTTATTGTAATTTAAAAAGACATACAGACTTTTATCATCACGGAAGTTAATTGAGGTTTTAACGATAGATTTTTGGAATGTAATAATATAAAAAGGGTAAATACTTTATCTTATACATATTAGTGGTAAGTTCAGCGGATATTAGATCAGGATCATGTAAAATTGTAATACTTTATAAGCTTTTGAACAAAAAAAATATGGCTGTAAATTTTAATTTAAATAGTGTTGATGACCTTTTCATGAGGTAATTCAGATTTTTTTTAATAGTTTTCTCGAATATTATCATTATCTATGACGATTTTTAATTAAAAACACTGGTAATACCGCGTTTAAAATCGCATTTATGGAATTAATTAGCAACAATGCCTTTTGAGCCCAAGTAGCGTTCGGTGGGCACGTGTATTGCTAATTCGAAAATGTTTAGAATATTAGGAAATGTAAAAAGTTCTGTAGACATGATATATATTATATATAGATTCCGTCGACGCCTATCTTTGTTACTTTTCTATGTATAACCACGCATAACTTTTTATTGAGTAGTCAGATTATTGTAGTTATTTTCAACTAAAAATTATGCCCACATCTAGGTCCCTCGAAAATAAATACATCAATCTTGAGCAATTTTAATGCTTTTTTCATTAGAAAGAGAAGAAGTTCAAAATTATTTTACATATTATCAGAAGTTTAAAATTATCCAAAAAAAAAAACAAATCCATACCATAATTACGGTTCAGTATTTGTTCGATATTAGGAAAAAAGTAGTTACTGTTATTAATATTCTTTGGTAAAAAGCAACAGTACAAAATAAATGAAAGATATGACGAGTTAATGGATTGGGTATGATCTTAATTAAAAACGCTTCCACCACAATAGCATTGCGGTCTAGATAGAGCCACACGTGGGAGTTGCTAATACTTATAATTTTGTTGTAACACTATTAATAAAATGAAAGTTTAAGGAAAATGGAATGATAGTATTGAAGAAAGAAATGTTAGATAGTAAAAAAGTGAAAAGGACTGGAACTAGCGCATAAAATAAATGATAAGAAGCTAGTGAAAAATCACTACAATATTTAATCGGAAATTAATGAAATAACACGAAATAATAAAAGACAAACACCGGAAATAAATAGTAAAAAATTGAAATGAAAACCTGTAGACTTGTTCTGAATAATACAATCAGCGATGAAGCTAAAAAAAAATTAAACAACAACACTAAAACTCTTAGGTAGCCTTGTGTTCACATTTTGCTTCATTATCTCATTATTCATTATCTCTTTATCTGATTACGCCTTGAGCTAGATTGTTGTAATAACTAAGATAGATTACAGTATTTTATTAACTTATTGATATCCCATAGTAGGCGGAATAATAAGCTGTATCGATGAGTAAAATATAATAATGATATGGCAAAGTCGTTTTTAAAGCATAAATTCGTTATAAGTTAGACTGAATTCCATAATTTAAAACACCGTAGGACAGTGGTTTAACTCTTTGCGGAGCCGATCGTCGAGCAAGGAATGAGCTGTAAATGAGTGATGTCGTAGAGTAAATATAACGTATAATTTGAACAATAGAAACTTCTGACATCAAATGTCGCTATCACTAAAAAAAAATTGCTTCGAAGTTTTGAACTAAGTTGTCGTTAATCAACACGCATATCGTCAAGCAACCTCCCCCAATCGATTAACGATTTAGCTGAAAATCAAAACATGCATATCTGCACACACTGTGCACACGCATCTGTCTGAGGGATAGAGTTTGTTCCCAAACTACGATAATACGTAGTAACTGAATATAGAGATTAAAAGGACCCCGCAAGTGGCTTCATGTCATCTCTTTTTACCACCCTCGACCTCACGACTTTGGTCTGTTCTGTTCATTAGACAACCTGAATTTACTGATATAATCGCTACAGTGATAATACAACAACATGTATCTCTGATTGTTCTTCGTCTCTTTTTTTACATCACACATTATTAAAGTAAGCAATATAGCATGGGAAATAAACAGTAACACCTAGAAACTAAACAGTGAAGGTACTTACTCCCTGCACACTGAGTTCTCTGAAGTACGTTCACTCCGCGACTGTCGATAAGAGTGCGTTAGCCAACGTGTAAGGGATGCCTCTCTTTTTTAAATCGATTCATTCCGAGTCATTTGATTTCAGTCTTGATGTTTTGGAAATCGAAATAAATGATCGATTATAATTTAAATTCGCGTGATTTCGCGATGTACATTGGTCGATTATATTGTAGCACATATGCGCATCGGTAGAAACACTTAGACGGCTATTTGCTAACACTAGTATGCAAAGGGTTAAAACTTTGTATTACTTTAAATAATATAAAGATCATAGTCTGATTAAGACAACTTGTGAACGGACAGAATGAATGGAGTTCTTCGTAACTCCCTGAACTACTGTCTTAAACTATTAAGGTAGAACCCGCGAGGATCCGAGGGAACTCTTTAAGCAAACAAAAAAGTTGTGTTCGGAATTAAGATCCCACAATTCCACCTTATGGTGTGATTGACCACCGAGTAGGTTTTAGGGGGTAAAATCACATACCAAGCAACAAAAACAAAAGACGAGAAATGTATTGACATTGTGATATGTTATTACTTATTATGTGTAAAATTAAGAATGGCGTGCATTTTAGGATAATGTTTAAAAATAGCAGAATCGTTCTCATTCTTAGTTTTATTTTTAAGAAATAACTTCCTTCGTGTACTATCGGCAAATCGCCTTCGTAATATAGGACCATGTTTCGATCCCGAGGCCTCATAAACCTCCAAATACGCCTGTCTAGCATTAGCTGTTATATAGTCAATCTGCCAGCTTAAAAGGATTACTTTGATATGTTAGTAATGCATAGTATATATGAAAGCCAGAGGTGGCTTCTGAACCGCTTGACAGTTTGCCCAAAGGCACTCGGTCGAAACATTTTCCCATACACTTAAGATTCCGAGCCCCGTTCGTGCAAGTTTTGTTGTAACTTGTAGACAGTGATTTGTCCCAGTTTTTTACGTCATATGTTATATTGAATGTTTAAAAATATGACATACTAAAACTACATATCTTTTAATGATAATAAATAAAAGTTGACAATTTTTGCCCAAAAAATTCCGACTGTTAAGTGATTAATATAGTGTGATATTGAGGTCAAATGCCTAATTTATTTATTTAGTTATAAATAATTATACCATTAATCACAGATATAATTACTACCGTTATTTCTTTATAAATTGATAAAAGTCGTTATGTTTAAATATTTATTTTAGTTTAAAAAGATTTCTAGCCTATTAGTTATTAGATAATAATAATAATGATTTGTAATATTTCCATCTTACCCAAAAAAATCCAATTACTAAATGAACGGAAATACGGCGTGTCAAAAGAGCACGGAAATTAATTACCCGCTGCACCATTGTGCTGTTATGTTTGTGTGTATTATACTATTGTACAGGTTTCCCTTTATGCTTCATGTCGATTTTAAGGGCATGTAATCCGATTACATATGTACGCTTAATCGTGGCAAATATGTAAGAATAAGATGGAAAAAAAAATCGGCTAAATTATATTACGACAAAATCTTAAGCCGATGGAAAAAAACTAGAAATCATTAAATAATACTGTCTTTAAAAACCCTCTTTATCAAATATGAAACTAATATTGAGTTAGTGTTGTCATGTAAATGAAAATCATAAGATTACCTTAATATTAATATAAAATAATGATAATTTAAATATAAAATTACAATAATATAATTTATAATCCGCCCTATGTAC
>DWQX01001692.1:0-26038 GCA_018245475.1 Pharmacophagus antenor | reverse complement strand
TTTTCTAATAATCAAGGGAAGCTAGTGAGATTTCAGCAATTACGATAAATTTGGAAATATTACCGTTTATTTTGTCAACTCGAGCTATGAATTCGGTACACTTAAAAACCGTGTTCACACGAACAGAAAATTATAAGGTCGATAGACGTTCGAAACAAATAACACAATTCTACAGTACAATGTAACACGACGACAGTTATTACACCGCAACAGATGTTACGTGTAAGTATTTATTAGTGGTATTATAATTAAAAATTTTAAGTAAATATTACTTAAGCATACAATTTTAAATGCGATGCCGTAGTATAATGACACAGCGGTGCACTATAGAAAGCGACAGAAGCGCATGGGTTTCACCCCTTATGCTACTATGAGTTCTTATTAGTTATTAATTAATTGGAACAATTGGTATAGAAATAAATAACAATATTAATTTTATTTAGATACCTATCTTTTTCATTGTGAATAGGTGAAGTCCAACACGGGCTCAGTAGAGGTATTGTGCAGATATACAGATCGTTAATAGCACCAACTTGGTGGCTTAATTGAGGCACTTATACGTAAAATGGAAAGTAACAGTCGCTTTCGCAATGTACTCGCGAAAACAGTAAAACATCGACCGGGGAAAGGAGACGATGCATTCGCGATACGCGTGCCCGAGAAATTCCTGCCGCTCGTTTTGTTCCCATTGTTCCCGCGTTTACTGCGCTAATGGTGTCACATTGCATGGCGGACTATGTCAGAACATGCTCGCGTTTCTTTTATTGTTGAAATATTTTCGTCGTCATTAAATGGCTGCTCTAAAAGCTGAAAAACTACATAAAGTATAAAGAAAACAACCGAGAGCTCACCCCGTGTAACGACCCGCTAATCCAGTAAAGCCTCTAGTTTAAGACCTAAACAGATGAGGACTATAAACGGCTATAGCGACACCTGTATATTCGCTTGGGAAACACGTGCGAAATTTCGCAAGTCGACACCGAAATTCGGAAATTTAGCAAAAATTTTTCGAAAACTATCGCCTTCAGCTTCTCCCTGGCTACCGATTTTTCAATTAAATGTATTTTACAATATCTACTGAATTTTGATGTCAAAACAACTAATGACACTATTTGAAAATTTGTGTGTATTTTACATGAATAATGAAGAAATGAATAATAGAAGAAAAAATATTCTCTCTATGTTTCAAGAATATCATGTCTCAATCAAATACAGAATTATTTCGTGTTTATTTTATAGCACGTAAATTTAAGTTAACATTTGTTCTTGAACAGTACAAATATTTTTAATTAATCTAAAAGAAACTGATTTAAATTGAGATCATAGAGTAAAAATTAACATGCCGTTACAAAAAGACTATACCCAGTTGCACGGAGGTTTTATATCAGTGTATATTTAGCTACGTATGTCAACGTCTGGCCGGGGACGTGCCCTATGTCTGCGGCTGCTAATGTCGTCAGCTCCGGCCCAGGGGAGGAGTTCCTGGGGTGCGGGTTGTTATGGGGAGTGGGGCGTGTGGGGTGTGGTGGAGGTGGCGCACGTACGGACTGTTAAAACGGTACATGTCAGCGTAGCGGGTTGGGTCTGGTCTCCGAGTTAGTTATCGCTACGATCGAGGTTGATTATGTCATGACCTCGGCCAGCTGATAAAAGCCACGCGTTCATACATCATCAATGCACGATTGTACGTATTGCACTCTCTTTATCTTTAATATCGTGTTTCATATTATAATTATTTCTATAAATCAATCATATATGTATTATACATACGTATACTAAGGTATATAAGCAGTCATTTTCGCAAACAATGTTGTATATTGAACAAAGTTTTTTTTTGCAATTATACTTAAGATTATGTCTAGAGGTGTCAAATATCAATAAAATTTTTCCTCCTAAATTTTTAAATTAGAACGTTTATACGTCAATCATTCAATCAGTGATTTCTTCAATAATTAACATTATCATAAGAGGCAAGTTGATCGTAACTACATTTATAATGAGTTAACAGCCAACTCATAACTGTCCCTGAATCCGTTAATAGATGGCGCCACGTTCGTTCAGCGGTGGAACATCGCTACAGATGCATCAATCGTCACAGAGATCCTGGAATGGAACATCAAACGGCTTGCCCCGACGCAATATTGATGACTATTCTTTATTTATATTCCTTTAATATAGTTGACAAACTTTTTGTAATGAATATTGTTCAAAATATAATTAGAATAGTTTTTAACGGCATGAATGGCGCAATGATTAAGTTGTCACCTTGCCAGTGTCAGTGTTTTAAGGGTCATCGATTCGATCTTATTTAAGTAATATTTTGTCTTGTTAAATACATCTAATCGTTTTGTTGTAGTAAACTTTTTGTTTAAGTATTTAAATAAATTATTATTAACAAAATTCGGAAAGCCCAAAAAGTTTATGTTATCTTTAGATACCAGCAAGTAGCAGTGGACAATGTATCATCAATTTAAACGTTAACGTGGACGTATTTACGTTAGTGTAACGTATCCATTACTCGCTCGATATATGGACACATTTCCTCCACTCTAAAAATAATACACATTAATGTCATTACAAGCGGACCACAGTAACCGGCGATTATTTTCGCGGTTAGTAGGTAAATAAGAATTACAATAGCATTTATTGGGAGCGCGTTCGTTTGTAAATGCATTCTAACGGCGCGCACATAGGGAGGCTACCGGATGTCAACATGGCCGCGGGGGAGAGCACCGAAGTAGGTACATAAACATTTTCCGCGTACTTACTTCCATAAATTAGTTCCCGAGAAGGCGCGGTATAAATACTTCGCGAAACGCACGGCCCCCGCCGCTCATTAACAACATATAGTTTTATTTATTCGCGTCCTGTTATTCACAACAAGTGGATCGATAACGGATATTAATGGAATCTTGTAATATACCCTTAACCCACGGTCTAATTCATAGACTTACGGAAAATGACGACAAATAAACACTGTATATATGAATTGTTGCGGCATATAACCGATTATTTACAACAAGCATATTAAATTGTTGCGTTTAAGATAAAGATGAAAGTAATTTCTTAAATAACCTTATTTATAAAAAAGATACAACGGTTAATATCTATAAATCATTAATGTTTCATAATGCCGTGAAAGTCAAAAAAAATATTTGAATGCAACAGAGGTGAAAACCGAACAGTAAACGGCGTCCTTAACTTATCCTAATTATCGCCAGTAATAAGCATCCCCGACCGATAAACGACAAGCGACTGTATACGTAGCGGCGAATTTTCCAAATTATATGTCACCAAAGACTCTCGAACGTTTATAAGAACCTCGTTTAAGAATCACCTATCATTACACGAAGGCGCCGATTCGCCCGCACAACAAAGGGTGGTGGTGAAACGACAAAAATTAAAAGTTTCCACCAAACAAACCAACAGCTGTCATATTAAACCGTCAAAGTAAAGATTACAAATGAAATATTCACGATGAAAGCGGGGTCCGGGCCGTAGTTATGTAAATAAGTGGCTACGAAAATGTACATAATTAGTTTACAGGTTTCCACCGCGGTAGGGCGCTGCGGCGGCTGAGGGGTGGCGAGTAAAAGTGTGGGGGGGACGGGTAGATTAGCTCGCTATACAGCCCGCTAAGGGTACATTTACATGAATCACACATCTATTACACGTTGCGTTCATACACTACATGTGTTCACTTCACACAGCCTACATAATACCAGTAGGGTTGAAATATTTCACATCAAAACGCCTTCAATGAAAGACAGAGCTTCATCGTTTCTTTGGTCTCTTTTATTAATTTTAATATATTTTACGACATAAATTCATTATTATGATAAAAATAACAACATCATTAGTGTAAATCAAACGATGTTCACAGTGATGATGAAGCACTTGTAGCTATATAATTTTAGAATAAAATAGGTTCTACATTAATTTCACTCAACATTAACAGAGAAAAAAAAATTCTTAACATGACACTAAATGTAATAAAAAGAAAACGTCATATCTCAAAATCGTCAAACGTAATACATTTGTAATTTATTAGATCAGGTATGATATTAGACAAGGGACACAGGAGTAAAACATCACGTAAATGTATGTCTTAATAAGAAGCAGAGCGAAATGTATTTGCGACACGATGGTGCAAGACAGACAGCTCGTCGCCGCCGAACTGGCAGCCGCGGAAAACTGGCACCGTCCTTAATTCTTTTGTCGTTTTCAGCTTCGTCAAATACCGCGTTTCGCGTTTGCATACATTTTCACTGCTCCCTATGCCGCCCCC
The DNA here is from genome assembly GCA_018245475.1 of Pharmacophagus antenor. NCBI lineage: Eukaryota > Metazoa > Arthropoda > Insecta > Lepidoptera > Papilionidae > Pharmacophagus > Pharmacophagus antenor. The sequence goes on along the minus strand of DWQX01001692.1, from coordinate 21,750 downwards.
CTCCTCGCGCCTCCTCCGTCGCTCCCCGCAGCCGTCTTTCACGAATAAAATTAGTGTCGGCAACGTGACACCAACTGAATTTAAGCTTAATAAGATATTTATAAAGAAATTTCCAATTCAGCGGCAAAGTTCAAAATTTGACTCCGGCTACGTAAAGAGTTCGGTGGCGTTTTCAATTTAAACTTGGAACAAGTTAAATAATGTGCGAGCTCCGGCCAACTCGTTTCATTTAAGGTTTTAGTGAAATTAGCTTTTGAATTCGAACGACATTAAAATGTCCGCAAACTTTGCTGGAGATGAAATTTTAGTATACTTTAATCCGCTACTCATGAAATTCCATTCAAAAGAACCGGACATTAAAAGCAATTTGTTCCGATTTCAACAGTTGCAATAATTTATTGTTTTATGAAAAAAAAAATTTTAAAAAATGTTTAGTTTCCTCATACGTCATTGCTCAAATTCTATGTCCAAAAATATTTAGTATCTGTCATCTACCAGGATACTGCTTAATTCCATATACTCGTAGTAAAATTGATTAAAATAACGTTATTTAATTTATAATTTGCAAGCGTTACATTGCTAAACTTAATGACTCAAAAAATAAATAAAAAGTTAATTTAATAAATTAGAAAATAGCTAATTACCGTTTTTTATTGCCAATAGTACAACTAAATTATAATTTCAATGCGATGCTTGTTGTTTCAAACACGTGGCATTTTCCAGAGCTACGACTTCGACAGTAATTAATGATATGCACATACCCATGAACATCACAGGGAAGTCGATTATTGAAAATTAAAGCAAAATAGAAAAGTAAAGAGTATATGTTTTTTAAAAATATTTCTTGTCTATTCTTCATTTGGTTTCTTTTACATAAATTTTAGCAGCGGCGGAGAGGAGCGTGTGTCGGTGTCGTCAACGATGCCCGAGGAGCGCGTGCACTCGGCGAGCTGGGCCCACCTCGGCTGTGACGCCGCTCATAAATCAGAAGGCACCACCCCGCGCCACCTCGCGCCCCCTTGCGCCCGATAAAATTCCAAATTGTTACCTCGCACCGCCGGCGCCGCCCTCGGTTCGCTCCTAAACGCCGTTTCAACTTGCATTTGCGAATAGCACTTCTTGTTTTGTAATCGACAGCGCGGATTTCCTTACGTAGAATGTTTCTATAATTTTTTGAGACTTTTCCGGAGTGTACGTATGCGTGCACGCGACACTATGGCATTGGCAAATGCGAGCCAATTAGAAGATTAAGCGTTGACAATTACGGTGCCGGGTCGCGGGCGTATATCAACAATTATCGTGCGAGCACAACAAATGGCGGGCCGGTACGTGTAAGCGCGGTGCGTCCGACACAGTTGTAGCGCGGGAAAAATTGCGGATTATTCGCTATGCCAATGTATTTAAGATAGATCGCCTAAATCAAATCGACTTTTTTACATTCAGCTTTAACGTGAAATATAAATAACAGGTAACAGTTTACTTTACATACATATTGTTTACATTAATGTAAATAAAAACATGTTAAATTTGAATTCACGTTATTATAGGAACAATTGACCTGTTCTATTAATGACATTTCTCTTAAAACACTGTCTTGGATTTGTGTTAAAAATTAATAACTTAAAGTAAGGCAAAAACAATGATTTCAAACATCATATCACAACTTTACTTCAGATGATATTGTGGTAAAAAGTAGTAAAAGAGAAGAAGGATTTGCTTTAAAAAAAACTCAAACAATATGACCAAAGTTCACATAAGTAATTTCGAGTCTGAAGGTCAAAATCAACCTTCATGAAACGACAATCAAAGAATAAAAAAGGAGACCAAGAAAGACGGTATCATAAACAATATCAACACTAATGCCGTAAACCTGTATATTTTACTATGCTAAAAATAGCAAACTGATATTCCGCGACAGCGATTTCGATGTCGTATTATTATATCAACGGCAAGCTAACAGATGTGAGGTGATCTCAACAAATCCATTTGTTGTTAACTGGCTCGTTATTTATTGCTAACTGGCCCGTCTCTGTGCAACAGAACAATGGTGGACAAATAGCCGTAAGCTGAGAGCCGCGAGTAGCGCACACGGCTTGCAGTATGCACCGATTTGCAATTCCCGCGCTGCACTCCACTTCAATTGTGCCGACTGTTAAATTTAACTGTCAGTAACATATTGTAAATTCTATAAAATGTAAATATTAAAAATAAATAATACATATTGACCACCTCTGCTGCGTAATGGTTTACGGTTAGTCGATTCTCACGCCACGTGAATAGTGGAGACTCGATGCTGGCAGGGTTTTTCGGACCCACCTTGCTAGCCATACCCTTAATATTAATCAGCCGATATAACAGTGTAACAGTGAACTAGCAGTCATACTTGTAAGTACCTAACTCTTCTGGACGTGAACACTACCAACTACGGCATCATCACTTAACACGAGTTGAAATTAAGATAGTGTTAGGCCATTGCTGATAAAAACATGTCCATAATAAAAAATATTGTATTATTATCTTATGTATTAAGGAGATGCTCTTACATGAGTAAGTGCGTACGAGTACATAGAACGAAATTGATATTGTAGTTTTGTAGCTATGAACGATACGAATTTTTCACTTTACATAAAAAAAATCGAAACGCTACTGGAATAATATAAAGAACACAAGCTTAACCTGTGGAAATCTCGTTAAACAAATATAATTATTTGAAACTATTAAACGCAATATATACACTAGTTTTCTTTAAAAGAAAGTGATACATAAAAAAACGATTTGCACCGTGCAATTGTAACTTTATACTAGAAAATTTAAGTAAGCTGAAAAATATGACAAGAAGAAGTTGTTATTGGAAAATAATATATGATAGAGATAGAACAATGTGGAATACAAGAATGTATGAAAAAAGTTAGAGGGCTCTATATCAAATTCAGAGACCATAATTTGCAGTTAATATATTTTGTCATTTTCCTTAATAAATGAATTTTCAACATTTCTTTATATACCTTGGTGCTCATGCCAATTCATGTTATTAGTGTTTACATTTGTAAAGACTATTAAATAAACTATCGAATAGAGTTTCAGTTCAGAAATTGTTTTATACCTACGAAATACTTGAAGACATCAAAGCATCTGCGAGACTAATGATCTCATAATTTTGAATATAAAAGAGTTATGCTCGCACAACGGCGCATAAACAATACAAGTTTGTCACAATCTACAAAGGTTAAATATTTATAGGCCACTAAAAAAAGATTATTTATCACGTTCGCAGACGAACCGCGTATATTAAGGAATATGGTGGAGGCAACTAAATCAAACCCGTCCGCTCCCTGCCAACTCCATGATTACAAAGTGTTGGCAACGTTGCAATAGACATCTTCACTATAATCCAATGATATAAACTCATTTTAAATTACACAAATATATCTGATAAGATCTGATTCATTTCATTTAGCCTTGTTTATGATAACTTCATGACGGCAGTGGGATTCGCGATTTGTTTGTCGACTATTTATTCGATAGCGGACGTAATTATTATTATTAATTTTATAACAGCTGCGTATATAATTTCGACCAATCAATTTATTTAATAAATTTTTAATCATCTTCTAACAAGAAAGCTTCAAAACGAGCAAAGTGACCAATGATGTTAACAATAAAGTATTACTCATAATTAATATTACACAGCTTTATATTGAAACGTAATTTATAATAATCTTGCATTAATTCATTACCCGTTAGTTTATCTTTAGAATAACGTGTCACTATTTAAATTATATTAATCATCTATGGTGCAGTTTACTAATCACAAGTTATATTTAATAGTCATTTCTGTTGATTGGATGCAGTTCAATAGTGCGTATACGTTGGCGTGTTCCAGTTTGAATAACTAGCCAGCGAATGTACTGGGAAGTCTCTTGTCCCAGTACTTTATTATCATAAAGAATAATTTTTTTTTAAATTACGTTTATTATTTACGTTAATTAATTTATTAAAGTACAAAATGCATGACACGATATTTTTAATCTCCTTTCCATGACATAGAGGATCAGGAAACTCATTGTTTTATTATTCTATCTTTCTTTCTTTATAGATTATGTTTCTCTTTATTTCTACACTCAAAATAAAAAAAAACCCTAATGTTAATTATACTTTTTTTTTATTTCTAATAATATTTTTTTATATTCCTAGTCTAAACATAACGTCTTATTGACTAATCATCTCATATGCTTCCATTCGGGTTTCACATTGCGTATCTAGTATACATTATAAAGTTTCCTTAGATATGAGATGATTAGGCTCAGATGGTTTGCATTGCCACGAGGGCGGTTAGATTTAAAGCCAAAATATTTGCGCGTCAGATAAAAAATGGGACGGGACGGTATACTCGTAGGTTAGTGTCGCGCGCATACGCGCAGCTACACGTTTAAATGCACGGCTAACCGCGTTAGATCCGCGCGCGATTAGCATGCCAACTAGCATCCCACGGACAGACGTATTTGCATTACTCTATTACGCTTGTTATGATAATCTCCGAGGGGTGAGTGCAGCTAATGCGCTCGGATTTAATATCAACTAGTTTTATCTCTGTATCATTATTATACTTCCCTTTTGCCAGAGTGATAATAAAAAATAAAAACTGAATTTGTGGTACATAGTTTCTGATATTTAGTTCATAGCTTCTACAAAAAATTACTTAATGAAGTATTTAACTTGTTAATTAATTTATTATGTGAAGCACGTTTTTCTTTTTTTTTTTTTGGAATATAATCGTATTTTCTTTAAATTATTTAAAAGATTACGTATATAAAATTAAATGCATTTTTATATCACTGTATTTCTCTTTAAGTATATATACGATAACAAAAACCTTTTAGTATTTTCGTCACTCTTTATCAGAGAAAAACTTAATTATGAATGAATTTTAGGGTTGATTTTGATGAAGTACTCGTATTATCCCACAAATTCTATATCAGTTCATAATTTGAATAAGTAAATTTTACGAACAGGAATTCAAGAAAACCACTAGGTAAAACCTGGCACAATTTTTAATTGCACAGCTATTTTATATAATTCCAAGTACAATAGTAATCGGCGCATTTTTACAATAAAAAAAATTGCACCTGAACCGACGTAACGCTCTCGCGACAATTCCACCGATCTCTGCGGGGCAATTCAATTACATTGAAAGATCCCTCATAAGCGAATCGTTTTTCCGTGTCATTAATTTTTTCGAACGACACGGGGCCCGGCGTGATATGGCGGGGAGGGTCCAAGCGCGGCTATCTCGCGAGATAATGCTGATTTATGCGGGCGGGCGACGGTTACGATTTGTCGCGCATCGTCGGCCCATCGTGCCCGCGTCGCTATCGCAACGGCGGCAGAGCGTCGCAACGCTACCGCGCCGATCCCGCCCCGCTCCCGTCCCGCACCCGCCGCTCATTTGTGACGGTTAGTTGGCGAGATTTATGCTAATCGACGGGGCGACTCGGATAAGCTCGCGTGACGATGTGTGACAAATTGTCTTCTATTGCGACTTTACGAATTCCCTTATGTCGAGTTTGCCGTTTTATCGATTATGAGACCGAAACGGAAATGTTATAATGCCTACCACAAACAGATTATTACACCATTATATTAAAGATCAAAACGGAATGTTCATCAACAAACATAGCCTTAAAGCGAATCACTGTATACATAACATTTTTATATGCTAATAAATGTAGATCATCTTTCTGCCTGACCAAAAAGCGTCCTGCTCTTAGTTTGCCTACACGCGTTCTTCACTTTTAAACACGTTAGATAGAATATTCATTTCAGCGGCATTTACTAATTACCAGCTTGATATAGTTAATAATATTATCTCAATAATTATATAACTAACATTATACAAACATGACGATTACGGAGGATCACTTAATTTTCAAAGTAAATAAGAGGGGAATATATTTTCAGATGTCGTATTGTATGATGCATGGTGGAAAAAACTCAATGCCCAAGGCGTCGTTAACTCGAGAACATTATAAGTAATAAATAAGTGAGGTATTAATACGGCTTTATAGTCCGTGAAAGAGCCTTCATTGTTTTGCCCACCGTAGTCTTGCTTTGTTCACGTGTGATGTGTACAGTCCACAATTACCATTTAATACTTCTTTTGAAAATAAATATTTGCAACTAACAAAAAAAAAGCACGGATTTTTACTCTGTTCGAAAGAAATACAAAAGAAGTTTGGTATTAATATACTTACTTGAAATATGTACATTAATTAAAAATTGTGTATAATTAAAATTCACAATTTTATTTTCACATACAATTTCTTAATGTTTAATAATTGTTATTATGTAAACGTTCATCAATGTTCGCATTATATTTCAAATGAATGTCTTGATTTTGTATCGTAAGGATTTTTTTGAGATTCATTATTTCATAATAACAAAATAATGTTAAAGAATTTGTTTTATTCAACAGTACAATTTCAAGAATTACATACCAATTTTTTTTTTACATTTTATTTGTCGCTACATGTGAAATTACGTAACCTATTAAAAAAAGAGAATTAGAAACGGGCTCAGCATTAAATTTTCCATTCAAATTCCCTTTCAAGAAAAGCTTTACGATTTAAGATTAAGTGAGAAACAGCTCGCGATATACGATATTGTTTATTTTAATTCATGAAATACCGTATGTACGAGTATGTAACTAATGACGTGATAATCATAATCACAAGAACGTATTGGCAAATTTGACACGATTGGTGAGTTCGCGTTGTAATTTACGTCGGCAGCGATAAAGTCGCAACGCGGGCGCGCTACACGCTCGCTGGCTGCACTAACACCATTACCAACCATTAGATGACAGTATTTGACTACACTCGCGGCGTATTGGTGAGCTTGCCTTGTAACACAAAAATACCTAATTCGATTCCGGGTCCACATAAGTTGTGGAATCTGCTTATTGGTAAGATTTACTCGACCCTCCCTGACTAGTTACCACCTTCAATGTAACTCTGCTGCCCTAATAGCGTTGGTATGTTCTTTGAGAGCCAAAGTATTCCAAACAAGCACGGTTTAACATCTACAATGACTGAATGAATGAATATCATTTAATATCATATAAAATTGAGGACGAGTGTTAGCCAATTGCATGAAAAAAGAGAAACTCTTTTAACATTCGATGTAAAACGATATAATAAGTTTTTACTAATATAGATAGTTTTTAATAATATATTAATACTTCTTTGTCGATATTGCAGCTCATAAACAGCTTATTCTAATTTTATCCAATTTTTACCTTTTTGAGAGCTCGTCGATCGCTTGAAGATTATTACCTCTCTAATCTCATGTAAAGATCTGGTTCTGCGGGCGGCTTAAACTGTTTGATTTAATACTATTTTCGTTTCGGTGTGTTCATATTTTCATTGTGGCGTACAATCAGTAGAGTTTTCGTATGAAGTTAATTGAATGGAGATTCGCGAATGCGAGCCCGCGCTGTCGGTGGCGCGTAGGGCGCGCCGGGCGAGCTGGCCGAGCGGTAGCGGCGGTAGATTGCCCATTGTTCCGCCGCGAGGCGTGTCGGTCGCGCCTCGCGCCGCCGCCCGCTACGCCACCTACACCTTATCGTCAACGCGCCCTCGATACCACCTTGATCTCGTTAACCAACAATTGCTCACCCACCGCTGCGACAGTTTTTAATTTCACACCGCAATTCATACGCACGAAACCTAATAACCGATTCGATCCGACGACTCCGCCACGTTCGCGCAACGTTCGCTCGTTCAACGACTACACTCCGATTACATGTATTGTGAAGTTTTTTGATTACCTTCCGGTTTTCGTGATGATCATCTCGGTGCCCAGTTCGTTGAATTTGTCCCACAGCTCCTTCGTTTCGAGGTGACATTGTATGTGTCTCATTTCTTCACTAGACCAACGTTCTGTAAGCTGCGGGTTTCGGGGAGGAGGCGATGGTGCACGAGATCCGCTAGGGGCTCCACTGGCGGACCCCGCTTCAGAAGTCGATGAGACGTCCACGGGTGAATCTCTCTCGTATTCCGCCAATGGAGGCGACGGCGACCCCGACGCAGACGCGGTCGCGTCCACAAACTTTTCTGAAAGTGTTAAATATTATTTTACATCCCCGTTTACAAGTTCTATATATTATTATTATTACACATGAAAATATGATCAAAATTTTTATCATTATATGAAAACTAATAACTTATAACACAAGTACAATGTCACTGATAACAAGAAATTTAGGGCTAAGCAACACCTAGAGGGGACCTTCCGTAAGGCTATATTAGTAGATATATAAATGCATGGACGAGCTACAATTATAATGATTACTTATAAATAAGTAATAGATTTAAATAATTTATTTGAATTTCTGTTGTTCATAATTAATTTGAAATATTCATACATAACAAATAGCTTTTTCTTGATTGTTAAACAATAATACTTATTTAATAGTCAAGATTTTATACAATTATTAAGAATTATATAAAATTTGAGTAACGTCTTTTAAATACAATTGTAGAAAAACACTATATTGTAAGTAATAACGTTTGTTTAAAGCTATTACATTGAAGTAATGATAAATAATCATCAGATTAATTATTTACAACTTTACAAGGAAAAAATCTGGCACTAAGCAACATTTATGAATAACTGTATAATTTTCCTAAGAGGAAACAGAAATACATTTTATCTATCGTTTATGTGTAGGTATATTGTAAGTGTGCTTTTGTTACCTGTGTTCATGAATCGTGGAATATTTTTTAATTAATATAAATTTGCTCTATATTAATACTAACAAGGATAGTGCAATCACTTTCGATAATTTTTAACGCCTTAAAAATATATATAAAGTATTATAACGCACAATATAATTTTACTTAGGATTTTTCTCTCAAACAAACACAGAATTAATAAAAAAAATTGGTTAACGAAAAATATTTAAAATTAAACTCTAGTTTTTTTTATATTTAGTCTAAAAGTAATAAAATGACGTTATAAATCATTAAAAAATAATAAAAAAATGAATAAATACTGCCTAAAATATATACTCTTACTTTTTACTATTTTCAAAATACAGGGAAAATTTACTGTCTAGTCATCACAAGTAAAAATCTTAGAAATGCATGCAACAATAAATAATCTTCTTTTAAAATTTTTCATAAATGAATAACAAATATTAAACTTTTTTAGTATAATATAATAAGAGAATATAGATATATAATAAGAGAACACATTTTCCAAAATTATTACTTGTGTCAATTATTTATTACTGTTATTAAAAAATAATTAAACGAATATGTGAAACACAAATTTACATAAAAATTATTTACCAAGTTTGATACTAGTATCGTAGTTAGTATAGATCGTAGTGTGAATAAAAATCTATAATTGTTATTAAAACAAATATCCCTGTCTCATTAACCTTTTTATGACTACAAAACCTTGAATATTGTCCTTGAACCTTTTATGATATATAATATTAATTATCTTGGATAACATACGTATTTTTAAAACAAAATCATGTTAATTAAATTAAAAGTGTTTTGAAAAACGGACGATATTACTTGTGATGTCTTCAAATTAAAAAGAAAAATAGATTGTTTGTATTAAACACATATTATGTATAACTATACCAAGCAAGAACCTAACCTCATAATTTCTCACGATCCCTTAAATGATGCATAGGATGAGCTGCGGTTTAAAGATTTTTTAATGGCAATATGAGTCATGTGACCTCAACTTCGGTTGATGTTCAATAATAATAAGGTCGTGGATGGGCAAGTGTACTCGCCCTGAATACTTCTGGCTCACACATATATAACTGCCGGACCACAAGAATGCTGTTATGGCTGCAAATTTACATTGAGGATGCTAGATAGCCAGGCGGTTACCGACATCCAGTTTTAGAGATATTTATAAAAAAGTACACTCATAGAAATTTTAAGATTAGTAATCATTGTATTACTATACTATACTACTGTCGCTAAGACTTAATACTAATTCGAACATACCATATTTATTTAAATATTTATATTTTTAAACATACTGAATAGTTGTTTTATGTTGAAATAAATACTCTTGTTAAAACATTGCCAATATGTTTTGTACTCGACTTGGGGAATTTCTCTATAATTTGGTTTTATAAAGGAGTGGATATCGGAAATTGCGTACGTAATATGCGGAAATTACATAATAAGTAATCTTCAAATTAGTTATTTGAATTGTACGTTACGAATTAACTGCTCCGTTATTACTTGAAAATATCTGTCAATGGTAGTTAAGTGGTTAGTTGATTTAAAAACGTTTACAATTACAAACCAGCAAATATATCAGAACATTCACTATTATACAATTAGCCTCAACTCGCAAACAGGACAGAACATTTAATAGTCCGTTTAAAAATTTTATGTTAACCGTTACTAAACCATTATTTTTAAATCGTGATTGTACTTTTGACTTGATAATATGTATATTATGCTTACTTAACAGTGGTTAAAAGTTATGAAATTCATTTTAATAGTACCTGCAAAGTTTATTACAGGGTAATAGCTAAACCATTAGTATACATATATTATACAAAATCAGAGATAGAGGAAAACGTAAACTTTGTTCGAAAATTCGTTAATTATTGCGATATTCAATTTCATATAGAAATTGTTGTATTATCATTTTATTTTGAGTTTAATAAAAATATTTGTATTTCACTGTAAGTATAAATATGTTTTCATCTTGGATAATCATTTCATTAATTTTAATTACAATTTCTTATCATTATATTTTGTTTTAGTATTGCTGCTAACTGGATTACATATTTATTATATACTATTTTGTACACACAATTTTTTTAATATAATAATTTAAACTTCATAATGCTATTATATAACTGATACATTCGTAATGTAGTTAAAGAAATATATTTTCATATTGCCTTAACAAATGTACGCCTAATGCAGTCAATTAAGTTATTAATGTTTACCTAATGGTGTAAGAGTGTCTTCACGGGGATCTCTGTGTCTTCTCCTTTCCCGCCTCTCTTGCCTGTCTCTGGCCATAATGGCGGCAATTGAGAAGTCAGTGGCGCAGGGCCGCACAGAGCAGTCTTCCTCCATCGCCGGCCCTGGCCGCTCGCGGCCCTCGCCTTGCAGCAGCATCAAGTTAATCGCACCCGAACCCAGACTGGCCGACCGTAAGCCGTCACCGTCCGAACATCCCATCAATGACACAACTGTACATAGTCTCTGCAAGGAGGTTTGATAAGAATTTTACGTTGTTGTAGTTCCGACTATCGTGATAAAGTTTCGAGATAGCCAAGTAGAATGCAATGTCACAAAATCAATTTAAAAAATGAAACACAATCTCTCGAACTCTTCACCGACACCGATCGCGTTTAATTCGAATCAGATTTGGGCGTGTTGTGAACGCGATCGGAAGTTTCGGAGCAGTGGTAAACTTTTTACGCGCGCGGTGTTAGCGGGAGCGGACCGGTGCGGCGCCGCGCGATGTCGACTCGACTGAGGCGGCAGCAGGCGGCGGCCGGCCGCAGGGAGGGGCCTGCATCCGCCCTACGCCACCACACCGACCACGCACACACGACCGCTTTTTTTATTACTTCTTTCTTTGTAATCTCTCTCGCTCGCACCTCTTTCGTCTCGCTCCGACGGCGAGTTTTTCTCGACGCGATAACTATTGAAATTCGCTAAATGGCTCACCGCGGCACTGAAAAGGCACTCGTTAAACGCCGACTCGATCCTATCGAAATATTTGTTCGGAAACTCGTTCCGATAACGAGACACATCACTATTAAGCAAGGTAGTTGATTGCATAAAAGCGACTAGTCAATTCGTGCTTTATAGTGTATAAAACAAGTATTAATGAAAAATATTATGTGACTATTTACGTATCTCTGGATAACTATTGATAAATTTACTCAGTTAATTATAATATCACCGTTAGGTTTTTGATATAATCGTATATGCGATTTTTCTTTTGAACCTGAAATATTAAATTAATCCTTAATAATTAATAAAAATAACTAACTAAATTCCATTATAACGGTGCTAAAGGTTCTTACATCATTGAACGCTAACTGTTACATACAACTTTTTATTTTATCACTTGATTTTACTATTTTTTATCATCATTTATTGTTAATGACTACAGAATTTTCATTACTTATTCATTACTATATTATCTTATACGAGTACATATAGCTTACAAAGGGCGGACGTAATGCCCAACTGGCATTGTCTCCCAATCAGAAACCATGATTTTAAATTAATAAAAAGGACATAAAACACATAAACAAATATTTTCATAATAGAGACATTTTATTTTAATCGATATGTACTTTATAATCCACAAGTTAATGGATTAAAATTATAAAAACTCACCTTTCTATTAATCAACAATGACTGGTCAATTACAGCTCTTTTATAAACATCGTAATAACAACAACTGTAGTGCACAATACCGGCCGACAATTCAGCTTCAATAATCGCCGGGATCAAATTTGCGTAAAATTGGACTTACGGACTTACCAGTTTCATATTTATAATAAGTTTATAACGTGCGAGGAGTTCAAACTAACCATGTCGTACTGCAGTAAACCTTATCGACGGTGAACCGGTAATGGTCGCACAAATGGCTTCCAATTCGCGAATTGTGATGAAGCGTATTAATTATTTGCACAATTCTTGCACACAAACACAAACGCCCACACACATCTTCAGCCGACAGGCGCCCACAGCCGAGCCTCTCCTAAGGATTTACACAATTCTTAGAAGCGATTAAAATGTAATTAATACTACTTTTGCTTATGTAAATGTTAATTTTCCACCATAAACATTTATTTATAACTATGACTTACAAATTGTTAGATTTCCTTCACGATTGTATGCTGATGTCTACTAACCACAATACAAGAAAAAATAAAACATTTTTTCTGGTTTGTATGAAGAATCATTGTCCAAGTACTTAACATTGAGTTTCATAATACATAAGTTTGGCTTTCGATTAATGTAAATTTAACCAGTTACTGTCAATGGGTTTGCCTAACTGAAGCAAAGGTAGGAACTAGATGTATACAAATAACAAAGAGAATGAAAAAGGAAAATACTATAACTATATGTTATAACTTTTGGTTTGTAATTGTTAGGTGTGTATTTAAATGTTTGAGCTTGTTCTGCAGCTCTGTAACAGTGACCATTTGTTTTTGACCGCTTTCTATTAGTGTTGCCTCATAAACACTGATAAAAGTTAAATTCCTGAGGTAATTCGACAAATTTGAAAATAATAAATATTGAATATTAAATAACCATTGTCATTTGATGTTATAACCAATTCTTGTTATAAAAAAAATTTCAAAAGCGGAACATGTAAAAAAATATGTGAGTATACTTTTCTTCTGTCGTTTATGTTTTCAAATCCCATAACCGCCTTAATCAAATTTATTAACCGAACTCATGTCATGAAATCGTGAGATAAAACCTTAAAATTGAAAGACAAAAAATGTTTATTATTATTAAAGTGACAATAAATCTTGTTGTGTATAATTTCCTGGAAATTAAGTCTCATCGGCGATTTATCTGAACGTTCTTTAGTAAGCCAAGCCATCCATTACTTTCTCGTCTTAGAAGTAAAAACAATATAATAAACATGTTCATTAACAACATTCTTATAAAAATCTTTTTTTATGATGACAATCATGATTGTGTTATACAGTTTTTTAGTATTTTAGTTTTAGTGGCATTTATTCACAAATTGTTTTATTCTAATAGAAGCTAAAGAAATTGCTTTATTAACTACTACCATAAAAATCATTCATTATACATTCCTCTATTACGGGTATTACGATTAGAAATTTTTCTCTTCAAATTCCATACAGATGATTCTTGGAAAAAGTCAGAAATGAAATTCTATAAGAAAGTCTTACGTTATTATTTAATTTAACTTAAAATCTTCGTCATGCCTATTTTATTGTAATATAACTTTGCAGCTTAATATTTCAAAATTAAAGGCATTATATAATCAATTCAAAAAAATAAAAATATTAAAATGGAAATTAACATTAAAATATACTACATACTTTATATATCAACGTTACTTTGAATTCAAATGAACTTCATATTTTTCGTAACACGAACAAAATTATGTAAAATAAAAGCATAATATTATGAATAAAAGCTCTGGGGAAATACCGTAATCGATTGACAAATTAAAGGGCCTATCAGAAGCGGGCTTTTATCTTGTCACTGGACTCGTCCATTTCACTTTTTGTTCGTATCAACGGCAAAGTTGTGATTAAAATTTAAAAAGTAAGCAAGTCGTGTGAACGCGCTGTGCTGACGGAGGGGGGAGCGACGCCCCTAGTAGGCGGTCCGGCACATCGTTTACAATTATGTACTCTAACGCCTACGTCGTAAAGTATATTATGACTTTGATAGTAAGGATGCATCAAATGCAAGCAAATGTGGGAGTGAGGGACAGGTCCTCGCTAAGTAGCATAATAAGCATCTGAGTACGAGAGGTGGCTGAAGTTTTTTTAACAGTTTTTAACGTACATCTTGATACTGTCAAATCTCTTCTCTTTCATATCTACCAATAAACAGTTTCAGCTGCTTACTTTTTCCGGTTAATTTGGAGCACAATAAGATGGCGTAACTTTTTTTGTTTTTAAAGTTTTGAGAATAAAACTTTAAACATAAAGTAGACGTTTTCGAATGTAAAGCGAGTTAAAAATTATATAATTAAAAATTGACAAAAACTGACGCGAAGCAATCCAATCCCTTTTAAATGATAAAAAAATCGTGTGATGGATTAAAAATTGACCTTATAGAGTAACAGCTGGAGAAAACCAATTTTATATAATTACAAATACGTTATGATAAAAATTAAGCTCGTTTTATGAATAATTCTGTCACCAACATTTTTGGTAAATGGAATAAACAGAAAACTATAAGGCGATTAAATGTGTACGTGTATAATTTTATTAATTATTACAACTTGAATACTGCATTTAACAATATCATACGCCAAGTTTTCACCAAATCATGAATTACTGTAATATCTTTTATAACATTATATTCCTTCCTAGCCCTCACAGCTTACAGAGAAAAGATAAAACAATAAGGAAACACTACTTTTGCTCAATAGCTGTATAGGATTCACATAACTTAAATCTACCAAAGAAATACCGTACTCTCTTCAATACGGTATCGGTGAAACCATGAAATTTTATTATAGTATAATATTGAACACTCTAAATCTACTAGGTAACACATAAAATCGTTGATGAAAATTTTTCTGTTTTTTAAAAACACTACTTTGAGTACTTCAATTATGTTAAGAATTGAAGGGAAATGGAAAATAGATTTACATGTAATATTAATTGTAATAACCGAGGAATTGTAATAGTATTAGAAAGAGAAATTCTAAAAGTAATAACCGGACCGTAGTAAGTTCAATAAATAATCTTTAATATTGTTAAAGGCATTCTTCAATTAAGTTTTCTTTGAACTTAACATTTACGACAATTATTATTATTTATGCAGGCATTTACAATTTGAATTCATTAATTTAATTGATTAGATATATGTTGTGAGATTATCGATTTTTTTTTATTTCATCGGCAATAGGCTAATATGTGAGCACAATTTTTTACCTTTACAGTAACTTTCTCAATAAAATATTAGCATATTTTATTAATAAGCCATGCTATCAAATAACATTACAGTAAACGTAAATTAATAACGTAAAATAACTTCAAGAAAAGAGCCTACTCCCATTATAAAGGTCGGCGAGACAGCTGCGATTACCCGACTGTTACGGCTGTCTATGGGCGACGGTGATCACTTTACATCACGCGAATCTCTCGCTCGTTTGCGTACTGTGCCTATAAAAAAATATCCCGCAACTATACAACAGATACGTCAGATAGGGGACTCCGGCGGTACGTAAGAGGCGTCTCGACGCACGCGGCGCTCAGCGACCACTTCCCGTCACCTGAATAAATTAGGACGATCCCGGCCTTAATTAATGGACCATACGCCCACTATTACTTTTATCGTGATTTACTGACTGGCACACGCACTCACTCACTCTCCGCACCACAGTCCTATGGCGTACATTCAATAAATTGAATTGTTTTAATTTAATTGTACTTTCGTCTCTAGACCATTCGATGACAGCGCGTTTGTTTCATGCTAAAGCTATATCGTACGTGAACTGATGATAACATTAGTAAAATTTGTCGAATTATGTTAAATTATTCAAAAAACTTAAAGCGGTAAAATTTTACAAATATTTTTTTTAATTTTAAATAAATGGAAAATTTCGTCTACACTTCAATCACTGTAATAAATAAAACTCAGTTCAATTAATACAGCAATACTTAATTAACACAAACAAGTTAAACTAAATTGGAGCACTTAACAATGGTATTGAATTAACAATTAAATTAGATATGGCATTAACAAATATTTATAATTTGATCATACTAAGCATTTAACTTGAACATAAATGTAAGTGCATAATTATTAATATGCTCTTCCTCAATAATAATCGACCAAAAATCTTCTACCACCCATGGGATTTCAATAAGATTACTCAACGTACGTAACGAAAATAAATAACCGGTAACATTCCGTTCAAAACGTTTCTTTTAAACATATATTCGTTTACCCACTACGTCCCTGGCGGAGGGTGACAATATGGTCTTCGTTAGACAGACGATCCCGGACTCTCCCGGGACCGGCTAAATCGCATCGGTTTCCCTGCCTTTTCTTTGTTCGACCTTTTTCTTTTTAAAAGCGTAAATTTCGGTACAAAGCTACAACGTCACGTAACTAACATGTTTAGGCATCAGATAGAAGTTAAAATTTGTTTGACCTATTGCGAATGTGAGGTTATTAATTAGGTTTACTAACTTCCCCACAGTGGCGGTACTGCAATGCAAACACAACAGCCCTGCATACCTTATTTAAGCAATATAGGGCACTAAAATTAATAAATCATAATTGCTAGAAAGCGAGACACGACCATAAAGATTAAATAATAGAAAAGTTAATGTATTAATATTGTTTTATATACGTATATATGTAAGTGCTCCGGCTTACACTACAGGCTCGCCACTGCTTCCCCGTAGGAATTTTTCACGTTATAGTAATGTATACAGAAACTATCTAATTACATGATGGAGTTATTTTAATAAAATATTTTTTGCAATACTTTTTATACAGCCATTTTTACAACATATTGTATAATTCTAGTTTTAAGCAAACAACACTTATGAACTTATATGGTTGTACCACAAAGAACACATTTTAAAAATAATTGTTATATTCATGATTACGTTAAACGCAACCACGGAATATTTAGCGTATAACCTGTTCACCTATGTGCGCGAAAATTGTTCTAATATTTAATGTTATAACAAGTTATTACATCTGAAAATTAAGATACAGAATAAATAGAGATGAAGAAGAAAAATTTGTAACAACTGCCTACAGGTAATGCCTGAGTTGAAGATTGTAGAAAAGAAGATTTACACGTTCAGTACGTAATACTCTATAAACCGATCGTTATTCTGAAACTTTTCCGATTTACTAAAGTGGTATTGTTTTCGTAACAATTCGAATGTCTCGAATTCTTCGGCCGGAATGTACAATTATCAACAGCCGTTAAGTTCACTTACTTAATTATACGGCTCTACTTTTGATGAGTACACGACAGTCGTGTAATTAGGAAAGTGATATCAAATTTTAAATGTTTCATTTCCAATAATTGTAACAGTAATAGAAAATAACAATACACAATTACATGTTTTGTACTTCTTTAGTCTTATGTAAATAATGTGTAATGACATAGTAAAGTTTTATCGTCGTATTTATATCTAATCAGGTAAAAGGGAAATTTAGTGCCGGAACAGATACTCTTTAAAATTTTCTAAATAATATTTAATGAAGATTTTTTGTCCTATTTGAAATAACTTTACATCATGTCGCACAATATTAATAGTTGGTATAAATCAAAGAGATTATTTTATCAGTGTACAGTTTTAGATATTGTAATTGTCTTGTTAATAAAGAAAAACGAATCTTGTTAGTTTTTCAGTCAGCACAATGTTTTTTTTTTGTTAAATTCCTAGTTGCAATAAACAATTGTTGCCTTTTTTTCTGTTTTTCGATACTATATTTTTAACAATTCATCAATCATAATTTTTATGATCATTTTGATCATAATACTTGTAAATGTACAAAAGATATAAAATCTTTATATTTCAAAGAGACAAAAAATAGAGATCTAATAGCGTAACGTCCACATACTCATAATGTGCAAACGTCGGGCTCTCCGCGTTTGGCTGACATTGTTCCAAACGGCTGCCAGAGAACAGGCGCACTGACAGCGTGTTTCAATGTAATATCTTTTTTTTTAATTAAAAAATAACACTTTTATATCTCTATTTGTAATACATGATGATTTTATAACTCTCGCATAAATTAATAAAATAAACATTACGCGAATGATGATGTTTTAGATTTTGTAGTTAAAGTTAACATGAAGAAGTATAGAAATATAGAATTTATTCATAACATATCCTTCTACAAATACTTCAAACGTAACAGAGATTATCAAAAATAACAAAGGTAGTATTTAAAGAACAAATAATGATAATGTTATTAATACCCACACCAATAGTCAAACTTTGACCAATGACAAACCATTTTGTGTTATATTATTTTTATTATTACAAAAATTGCAAAATAGGACACTTATGACAGAATAATGTGAATAATTTACTAATGAAAAACTCGTTTGGTTCACTATGTATATAGTGCAGCTTGTGAATAATAAGCTAAACCTATACAAAAGTAACTTTCACTGGCTCTTTCAGTGTTTTGCTTATATTATTTTTTCCTTTTATATACGACGAAGCGACGATGAAGTGTTAGCACAATGCTAATAAAAAAAAACTTTATTGTGAATAATATACTCGCATATAAGAATGCGGATACAATTTTTATAACTTATCATTGCACACAATGGCTTCTAAATTAAGGGGAGCGAATCTTTGCCTGAGTAATTTCATTAGCCATAGGGCCCTTTTATAGAAAGTCATTATTTATTATGCAGCAGCACATCGATCTTGAAAAGTCTTTTGCACCTTTCGTGTGATGTTAATCATTGTGAGTCTTATCAATGGCAGTACTCCCACACAACCCGGAAAGCCCGGTGTACACCAATTTAAGCGTACAATGTACTAAAATTAATAAATCATAATTGCTACAAGGTCTAAAAATTACAATAAAGATAAAAACATTGAAAATTCACGTCATGAACGAATATATTTCTATGTAAATTTGTTTTTAAGAACGGGCTTGCTCTACAGGCACGTCTCTGAGTCTTATTGACAGCTATTACATTACTCACACCCTCTCGGACTCGGGGCACAGACCAAGGCATACGTACCAACAGTTTCGTTTAGACAAATCTCTGTTACGTTCTACCGATATTTTGCCTTATTTCAAATTGACGATGGACTCACACTAGTCCTCTATTCAGCACGAAGTTTAGTGACAATGAGATGCGTTCTCCCAGAATTTTCTGGCACTCAAAGTAGCCTGCTCCCTTGCGTTAATTAAATGATATATTCTATAATGACGCGTTACCTCTCATATCATCATTAGGAAAACCATTTTCTACACTAGTGCTACATAACGCTTTTCCGCTTATAGTGGGGACTGGTCGGATTCAGCAGAGCACGGCGAGGCGCGAGCTTGCTTTATCTGCGCTGGCTCGGCGCGAAACAATATATTTATTGGACAGTAGCACGCGGCGCGGGCCGATCCCGGCGGATGATCTATTCGCCGCACACTTACGATGCGGACCCACAGGCAAATGTCGCAGAGGTGGAATGTAAGTATCACATCGCGACAATTAAAAAAATAAAGATATTTTTATTTCATTTCAACAACTTAATTGCTATTGATCCCCAAAATAAATCAGCCTATACCTTAGGTGTCGCCTTCCAAATTATCATAATAAACGAAATAATTACCAACAAAATGTTAAAAATACGTGAAAAAAGATTTTTTATTTTGTATTGTGTCCGAAACCATGCATTGAATATTCAAAATGAGATATCTGTGACGTGAGTGAGTTTTTACGCTGCTACACCACACCTTGTATACAAGCAAAGAAATTTTCATTGTGGTTCATATTACAGTTCTAAAGTTAAAAATAAGTAATTAACAATACTATTTGTTTTTTTCAACAATTTTAAATATTAAAAAAATCCGTATTAAGTCTTCAGAAATATCCCTCGAGAACTCTTAAGCGTGTATAGATTCCGATATATCGCACGCATGCCAGTCATTGCAAACCGCGTCCGTGCACGTCGTTTTCCTTCCGAGGTCACAATTTGCGGAGAGAAGGGGGTGAGAGGAGAGGCGGAGCAGCAGTGCCAGCAGTCACGATACGCTTTACAAAACACTTTTTGTTTCAAGATTAAGCGAAACTGCAAGCAAGCGTGCCGTATGATCTGATACCATTTTAGGCTATATTTAAAATTTTGTTATTTTTTTAACTTTCTAAGCACTCAATCAATGGTTTATATGATGTGTATAAAACTCGTGAATTTTAAAAACATTTTATTATTATAACTAGTATGTAATTTTGTAATAAATATTAGTAATGCCATTTAGACACAAAATACGTGAAAGCAAGAATATTTAGGGCGAGCAGGCTTCACCACCTACGACTTTATTATCACTTATCATCGTGTGATATTGAGATCCGATGTTATCTCCTTGCTCACAATATAAAACAATCATTGTAAATCCACATGAATTAAAAAAAATAACTGGTTGGTAATTTAGTTTCCTAACATCCACCCATAGGGCTAAAATTTATTAAAACAATTTTAACTTTTTCAAAAAAAGAACCATGAAAATGGTACCATTCAGTAATTGCTTTATACATCAATAAAACAAACAGTTATCATTTTCTAAGTGAGTAGGCTTATTTAAATTTTTATTACCAATTTGATAAACACATTCGAGCTTAAACTTACAAAAACAAAAGCCTATCAACCGAGAAAAACAACAGATTTCATTTCACCTGCAAATAAACTGGCAAGATGTTTCAATCACAGCTCTATTTGTTCGGGAGCCGGTCTCCGGAGAGTCGAACAAGATGGATCGCGGTGTCAACACGAATTTGCATCCCTTGTTTGTCTCCGATGTTCCAGTGGAAAAAAAAAACAGAGCAATCTCATTGGCTGGTGCAGGCACCGGTTCGCATCAGTTATTCGCCTCTGCGGCGGGCTAACACGATTATCCTTCGTTCCCACCGAGATGCTTCTTTTTTCCATTCCCTTGTTTTCCAACTTCGTGACTGCTCCATGTTTTTCTGAATGGGAAATAGGATATGTCAGACGAAAAATTGACAAAAATATGAGCAAGCCTGATGGAAAATAGTGGTTTTTGTGATAACATCTTTCCGATCCCGGGATTCCTGGTCGGAAAATTTATTTATAAGATCGTTTTCTCTTTTCTCAAAATTGTATATGTTGTTTGTTTCATTTCATTATGTGTAAGTAACATTGATATAAAAGCTTTCTATCACAACTCGACATAAGTTTATGAAAAATCTATTCGAAAATATATGTCATCAATCCGACTAATATAAATAGTACGATATATACGCTTATCTGTATTCATAGATATGTATATT
>DWQX01001691.1:0-26061 GCA_018245475.1 Pharmacophagus antenor | reverse complement strand
CTACTCCTGTTGACAACATCGCTTTGTGACTAAAGTAAATCATAATAATCTAGAACAATAATACAGAGTTAATAGGTATATTCGTTGCAACCGAAAAAAAACTATCGCACGATCATTTAAGATAAACAAGAGCGGTCTCTTTTCGCACAGGCGTTTTTAAAGTGAACATCAATACGTGTTTATCATTAAATTGTGTTTCTGTTGTTTAAATAAATTATTTTTTATTTATTTATCTTTTTCAATCTTCTCTTTGCATGCTCCTACATTACATCTGGAACAAAACATTGACGCAAATAGTCTCTTTCGATTCCTCACTGTTTGCATTATGAAGAACGAACAAAATCTTTGTCCTAATGCGTGAAATTCGACGAAACTTTACCAGCATCCAAACGCCCACTGTTCCTGTGGCCCGGGATTTGAATCCGACGCATCCCTGTTGCGACGCAAGCGGGTAAACTGCGCCACGGACGCTGTCGAACCGTTATCAACTTTGGGCGAATACCCCATAAGGATAAAAATCAATTGCGTAGGTGCTTTAACCCAGTCGCAGAAAGACGGCCGCAGCGTGTGCAAGTGCAAGGCTCTCCGCTCATGGTCATGCACGACCGATGAAACTAATTAACCGATCAACGTAATCACTTTCTGCATCCGCTTCGGAACGATGCACTTTTGTTCTCCACTGACGTCACGAGATTCATTAAACTATTGTATAACATATGTTGTAGGAACACAACAATGAAATATCTTTCAATCAACATCTGTATTTATATAAAAATTCTATTTGATTAGTACAAATCGTGTATCCTTTCCTCGTAGCCTTTAATCTCTGTGTGCTTTATAACAAATAGGTCTCTGAATTCGGGAGATTTGACGTAATAAAGTTTGATGATGAATTAAGATGATGGTACAATCTTCGATTCTGGTAGGTGTGTTCCAGCATTCGTACATACTATCACTATATTTACCGACACAGTTCTATAGTTTTCTTTTCGAGTCTGTAGAATTTTTTGCATTTGCTAATCTTATTAATCCTGTTTTGAAATAAAATGTATACAACAATGTTGCTAGATCCACTATTAAAAATTAAAAAAATCAAGCGTATGTATAGTATACGAAACGTTTTATCTTGAGATGATCCGTCAAAATGACGGGTCCGGTAAATTTAGTGTTAAAACTAGAGGATTCTGAGCATCTCCATCGACGGCCACATCTTGCCTTAACATCGTTTTAAATCGTCGTAATATGATTAACCATTGCCAATGAAAAAAAAACGCTTAGGTATGTAATTTGCATACATAAACTAATCTATATATAAAATTAACATGATACATATACCAAAACTATTTTAAACTTAGATAATATATATTGAAATAAAAAATGTAAAAAACGGGGCGCTCTATTTAAAAGAAATAGGAAAAAGAAAAAGGCACAATGTACCATTAATTCTCATTAACCATAGATAAAACTGGTCACAGAACGAATTTTAGAAGAGTGAAATCATTTCCCCCTATATTAAAAGACTATACAGCATTAAACCAAGTACAACAACAAGCACTACGACTTACTGCATGCGTAAATTATTTATACATAGTATATTTACATGTGTGGGTGTCATAATGCAGAAGTGATTTGTGTGGGTTTTTTCTTTTAGTAAATTGAAGCTAATTAAATTGGATGCATTAGTGATGTAAAATGCAATACCCATGCGTGTTAATTGACAATCAATCAATGAATGCGACTTATTTGTAATTTCTCGCCGTTAGCCAAAATTACATTTTTTTTTTACGGTTATGGTCTAACATTGGGCCTCGATTTCGCCCGGTTTTAAGTAACAATGAGACCGTAGATTGTAGTGTTTGTGCAGAATACATCTGGCTCTCACATGTATGACTGCCGGAACTCAGGAGGCAGTCTATAATAAATAAATAATATGTTAAAACAAAATACTATAAAAACAAATTTCTTTTCATTCTGCTAATAATAGCTGTACCAGATTACTATATTTTTTTTATTGCTATTTCTTTATTTTATTTCGTTATTTACTCTTTTCTTTATCGGTTCGGGTCATTATTTGACTTTTCACCTAATGTTAAGTGATTATGAAGCCGTAAATGGTGAGGCCGTGTTTCTGATACTTCTGCCTCTCACGTGTGTGAAGACCGGAACACAGCAAAGCTGTTATGGCGGCAGCCTGACAGTAATGGTGGTAGCTAATCACGCGGGCCCTGATGACCCTACCACCTCCCAGACTCCACTATTCCTATTGCCCAGGAATTGAACCCGACACCTCCGCGTTAGAAGACAAGCAGTAAACTCTACTATACTAATTTCTATAAAAGTTAGTTGTAATATTTATTAATTGTTCCAAAAGAAATGAGGCACTAGACAATTGTGTATATAGAAAATGTATTTGAAGATACATATAAATATGTTATCGATGTTTGAGTTGCCATATTGCCTATAAAATCTATAATTTATAAAAATACCTATAACAATGATCTTTATAAAATGTAGCAAAAAATTATTAGCTATAGTATATTAGAACGGTCGTTATACTGTTGCAATGTTTTGCTTTTTCTCTGCACTATCATTAGATGCGATTAAACCACGTACAATATCCGTAGAATTATATTTTACTAGGATAATTTACACCGCGAAAGCGGTCTTATTAAGAGATAACACGCATAAAAATATATGCGTACGCACGTATCGATTAACCCCTACATTACGAAAGGCGTGATAATACGTCCGTAGAAATCCAACGATATTTACGATAAGCTCATGTATACGTCATAGAAATCTATCGATATATACGGGATACGAAAATATACGCCATTTGTATTTTCATACTTTAATTATCCGTTACTCGACGGCTTCTCTGGGCTTAACTATTTTATTTAATATAAAGATTAATCCCCCTCTATTACACAATTTTTCGGATTTGTCGACTCTGTGAATGGGTTGTCCATGAGTGGAATTTTATAAAAATTAGTATTTACCTCCACAAAGGACACTCTCTTCCAAATTTCATGTCTCGAGATCCAGCAGCTTAGGTTATGCCTTGATACATAAGTCAGTGAGTAAGTCATAGAAGCAGTTAAATAAATAAATAAATAAATATCAGTTACATTTCACACATAGTACTTTGATCCGAAGATAAGTAGCTAAGCAACACCTGTAGCATAGGCTATCAGAGACCGTTATACGTACCTAGATATATTTAAATAAATATAATTATAATTAGAATTCTACATATTATAATTATACCTAAATATACCTTTCCCGTTTTATTGACTTATTTATACTATAGTTTACGAAACGATTGCTAGCAAATCCCTGCGCAGCGAACGGGTTAATGTGTACACTGTCACAACGGTTGCAAATGCAGCGTAATTGCATTTTTACAACACACACACTCACACCGCCATATTCTTTCAGGCGTAAAAATGAATGTTATAAATGAACAGGCGCATCGCACACGATTACCATACGAACCTGAAGTCCAACGACGTTTTGAGCAGTGGAAAATATTAAAAATAATAATAATAATAAAGTGTCATACTCTGTCCTCGCCACGGCAGCGGATGGCGGCCATGGATTGGTTGAAATTGGTCGGTATCGCTTAAGCGCCATATTGTTATAAACATGTACATGTGATAGATTGTGAAAGTGATTAAGTGTTGATGCCTTATCGTGCCTATAGTGTTTAAAAATCTATTTATACGACTGAGGTGAAGGTAATTTAAAATAGTTGATGCACTCTATCCTTTTAACATAATCATATAATAGTTGAAAAAATTTATGTTCGTTCATTTCATAATCATTTATTATGTAACATCTTGCATTGAAATTTTTCAATAACGTGCCGAAAATAATTTGTTCATCTATTTAAACTCTTTTCTTAATGTTAAATATTAAAAAAAATATTCTCGTTCAGAAATAACTGTTAACAATTAATAGCATTAAAATATGATTTTATTTATTTTTTCAATTTATCGAACGAATGTGATCACAGATATTTATTTACTATGAAAATCTTAAAATACATAGGCAACATATATTTTACTTTTTAATTGTAACCTTATGTTGTTTTAAACTATTTATGTTGTTATTTAAAACCTAATATCACGACCAGGTAATAATACTAAATATCAGTAACTGTACCATAACGTATATCCAATGAAATAAATAATATTTTCCTCCTTTATTTTCTGTAAGAGATTTCTGTAAAGAGATTATTAGATAAAAAATTAAGGACAATGTGTATATAATAAGCTGTTAGAAAATATCTACAATCGAGACGAAAATTACTAGCTTTATCTATCAAATTTCTATAACTGATAAATAACATGATATGTCGAACAAATAATAAAGGTTATAAAATGTGTTAACAGATTTGTTTTTCATACAATATATGTTCATAGAGATGTCAGTAATAGAATAAGACATTAATGAATATATGTTTAAGTCCCAGAATTCATTTTGGCAGCGCTTATATATTTCCCCACTACTTTGTGTCCTACATTTGTTAACACTAATCCAGGAAATGGACTTTGATACGACCCTTAAGTAAATTTCACAATAAATGTAAAACCACTTATTGTATGTAATCAGTGAATTTATTATTAATAACAATCAGATATATCTAAATATATACATATATACTTTTTTTTAATTATTTATTTCCACTAGATGTAATCGAGTGTGGGTTTCGAAGTTAAAATTAGCATTATATATATTTATACACATAGTGGGTCCAAAAAAAAAAAAAACTCGACTGGTAAAGATTGAACGGCTATGGCAGCCATTTGCGGCAACGTGGTAAATAGTATAAGCTAAGGTTTTCGCTTTTTTAAATCAATGTAACAGTACGTCTTATACCAAAAAACCGAGTTTTATAGGTTCTAAGAAATAGCGAACGCGTCTTTCCGTCCGCATCTCTGCTAGTGTTGTCATGCTTTGAATCGAAATATTGTATGTATAAAATATTTATTCTCTTATTAGCAATCTTTTGTGGTTGGACAAGGCGGCAAACAAAATTTGGTCTTATATCTGCCGTAGCACTGCATGGGCTTTAAGGAGAGTTATATCCTTCGTAATCCAAAGTGGTACAATTAGCCTTCAGCGGAACAAGACATATTGGGCTTGACGATACAATTTGGGTGTATTTATATTTTATGGGCTAACACGACCAAAATATCATGTTATGGTAAATCACAACACAGTTGTAGAAGGTGAACGTGCACAATACCTTTCATACTTATCGCAGCAACGTCGCTATAAGTATGAAAGGTATTGTCTCTCTTTCGATGTCTTTTACCGCAAGGTAATAATTGTCTCTCTTAATAATATAAATTGTCAAAGTGATTATTCTTTCATTGATAAAATAGACTACTATTCCGTTATACGTACTTATAAATGTTTATTATATTATCGTTTAAAATCTTCTTAAATACTTAATATTGATTTTTTTGTTACAGTTGACTCTTCTTGTAGCTGTCGCTTCTGTACAAATCAAGGCAGATGGGCCTAAGTAAGTATAAACAATTTTACTGACATTTCACTCAACGTTATCACGTCTCATTGATAAAAGTGACATTCCTACCGCCAAACTATCAAGTTTATTATTTGCTTATATTATCACAGTATATTAAAAAAAAAACTGCAAATTTACATACAAAAAGATACCAAAATAGTGAAAATGGTGCACAATGCTTTTCCTTGAACAAGCAGAAAACAATTAACTGTTTTCGTTTTGTATAAATGAACCCTGCACCTTCGCTTTACAAATCGTTTCCTAAACTACTTAAATAATAATTCGAAAATGGCGAGCTTTGCTAGCGCTATCGGATTTCGTCGAAATGTCAAATGTTATTATTTGAGAGAAATGCGAAACTATGCTTCTAAGGCTAAGCGATTACATTTTTTATTAGTAGTGTAATATTTCAATGTGTACAATATTGCGCCAGCGAAATCTTTTCCCTGTGACACGCCGTTTTCTCGATCCTGGAAACACAAGCTCAGTTAGACACGGTGAACAGTTTAGCGAACGAACGCTCTCCGCAGGAAGTGTAAGTCCATAGATCATCTATGACACACCAACAAACGTCCGCTCTCGGAATTACGAATTAAATTTACACACCAAACGTTCGGTTTATGACCACGTGAGTAGAGAAAGCCACTACCGCGTCACGCGCAGTGCCAACGGCACGATACGGAACAGCTTAAAAAGTGAGTTTTTAAATCAGCCTGCGTGCAATCAGCCGTCTATCGCGAAACGTAATGGCACTTCACCGAAACCCAATGCAGTCCACCATCGTAAACATTCGACTCTAGTGCGTTGACATTGTAAAATTATTATTGTTGCAGGAAAAAAATTCGCATTCATCTACCGCAAACGGTGAAGCACATACATCATCACAAGAAGATTTATATAACAAATCACCCTGCAGCATCGCAGTATGCGCCGGCTTTCATGCCGAGCGCCGAGGGCGCGGTGGCTGTGCCTACAAACATCGCGCTGCCGTCTGTGGCGAACATTTTGCCTCTAAATTCTGTAGACTTAGTTGAGGAGTCTGTCAGGGTGCCCGGACTCACGGCGTCCGCCTCCAAGCTATTACCGCTGTACAGAGCCCGCGGCTACTACGGACCAACACGCACCGAATTGGACGAACAAGATTACGACATAACACCGCATACGGAACCAGCCGACAGTTACGTGCTCCCGGCTTCTATATTAACAACATCACCGGATACGGGTCATCATACGCCTAAACGAGTTAAAATAGTCAAAGTTACCGAGCCATCGCGTAAAAAGATAATTCGTAAAGTCAAACCGAAGCGCGCGCCGGCCCGAAAGCCTGTACCATCAGTGCAGCAAGAAGACGAACACCCGGTGTCATCTTTTCACGAGCAGTTTTATTCAGACGTTCAAGATGCTAGTACGATAAGGAAGATTAAGAAGCCGCCGCGCGTAGAGAAAATTGTTGACGGCAACACTGAACACATTCACACTTACAGCGAGGAACACATACACAAAGTGGTGTTCGATGAAGAACCTAAATACACTGGCGTGGTTGGTGTTGAACCAATAGGAGCGATGCCTGCGTACGCTCATTCCTTCATTCCTCTTAAGAATACTCAAATAGTTGCGCTGGCTTCGGATCCTTATCGAGCTTTAACCGTACCGGGGTCTATGGGGACATCGTCCCAATATGAATACGCAGCATATAATCCGCGAGAAGTGACGCACGACCACATTTTCCACGACCACGGCGAAATACCCGAAGAGATCGACGTCACGAAAGACATTATAAGTATACCACCAAAGGTGTCCTACAACAGCCAAGGAGTAAGAATCGATTCAGGTGTATCCAAAAGAATTAAAAACAAATACTTCCAGCGACCTACACGAACGCCGCCCGCGGAGTACACCTATTACGAGAATATTTACTCATCTAGTCGCGTCAATCCAAAATCGACCGCCCCCGCCTCGGCATTTGCATCATCACAGAACGAAAACATAAATCAATTCAAACCTGTTTCGACGTATAGATATAAGGATGGTATAAGTAGTAAAAGCCGTAACAAAGTCCCCACTTATTACGGCAAACAATTAAGTAATTATCGAACAAAGCAACCGGTCGACGTACCAGCACCATTTTCGGTACAATCGAAAATAATTCACGACTATAAACCAAGTCCACAAACGTATGCAGGCGCAGCGTCAAATTCTAACGGTCTGTCGGTAAATCAAGATCCCTTAGCGAATTTTAAGGATAGTTACGTAAACAATTTCGAATACGATAACTACGCCTCATCTTCTAACGTCCTCCATACTGAAGAGAAAAATCACAACTACGGCTTCACAAGTAGGAGAGGTGGAAAGAAATCAATTTCGGCGCAAAATGTACGGTCGAGTTCACCAAACTATGTGAGATATTCTGAAAGTTTACCTAACGATGCCATTTTAATCGACGATAACGACGGCGCGCCGTCCGCTCTGGAGAGTCTTGATGGCTATGATCAATCACCAATCTTTGACAGTGCTACGCCGTCAGCGTATAGCTCAAAGGAGTCATCTTCTCCGTATCAGTACTACACTGTAATGGCCGTAAAATCTTTAAGCGACGACCAGCTGTCAGTTCCGGAAGCTTCAAACGATAATTATCAGTATGCGGAAGCGCCAGTGCTTTCTACGACACATACACCAACTATGGCGACCACTACTCAACCTATTCGTCAGAACCAAAATCAAAACAATGACGTCGCAACACAATCACCGGAAATTATTGACAAAACCATATATAACGATAGATATTCTGAAAATAATTCGAAGAACCCGCCCCAAAAAATTTTTCGCGAATCGAAAGAAAAACGACCAATAGGGAATTACCATAAACCGCGGATACAACCCAGCGAAAAACATTCAGTCAACTTTAGCTCCAATCAATCAACAGAAAGAAGTAAAGTAAAGTACGGTTATAAAATTTAAATGAATATAAACTGTTAAATTAGGTGTAATAAAATAGAGGCGACATACGTGATCTTAGCTCTGTGTTCAATACTATGGGGGACCAATGTGAAAGTAATTTAGTACCCTTTTTTGCAGTAAATTATTTATTTTAAGCCATGTTGTTACATAATTATTACAGTTATTAGCAATAGAGCATACAAGACGACTTTAAAGCATTTTACTCGAATTGTACAGATAAACTTGTAAATAGAAGAAATAAATCTATTATTGTTAATATGAGATAATTCTCTAATCTTTACGAATGGCCAAAACATGTTGACTACGTAATTATAATAAAATATCACGAAATTAAGAAAATTGCATAGAGCGCCTGTAAGAAAATAACGGCAATGTTGCTTAAAATTGTCATCGAAATGTTTCGAACGGTGAACATTTTGCAGGGGCCGATGTAGAAGTAAGTACACGAATTTTTTAAAGATTTTTCGCGTTGATACTAAATTATATGTAGTAAAAGTCTTTGCATCTTTAGTATATTGTGGAATAATAAAAATAATTACATCAAAACCACTAACCATGACAAGCGGGAACATATTAAGATAATTATTAACGATTCATTATGTAATAATAATGACAATAATTAAAGAAACAAATACGAATTAAAAATTTATATGGGCAAGATACAATTCAACAATATAATATGACATATTGAACGTGATAAGTATCTTATTTAAGTACTAAATAAAATTTGTTCGTGATCCATTACTCGGTTTAAGCTCTTGCAATTTAATTTATGTCCATAAATTGTTTATTTACTATATTATTAAATAAAATTACACTTTATGAATTCCTTATATAAAGCAAGTAACACTTCGCGAAGAATTATTAAATATGATATTTAATCTGTAGTATGTTGTCGCAATTAATTAAACATAACTTCCGGCAGTACGGTGCTTACGAAATACGGAACTAAACGAAGCTTTCGCATGAAACTTCCCAAGAGAAGGGTTGGGTGTGGCGGTGTTCACGTAATAAATGTTAAGAGCCCTCTCATGACTGTTCAACTTGATGTAAGTCTCTCGTTTCTCATTACGTAACTTATTTTGGAAGTGCACTACTTAAATGTATGTAACACAGAGATACCATGTATCAGCAGAAAGTTTAAATAATCGAAAACTGTTGCGCGTACAAACCTTGCGGAAGTGATATATTCGAATCTTCCCCGGATATTTATACAATTGTTTTTTTTTTTTGAGTGCATGAGAAATAGGTAGGGCGACGAAATTTCCGAACAATTAAACATATTTTTAATAGCTGTTGATAATTGTAAAAGTATAATTTTGTGCTCAAATAATCCAGCTATAAAAATAAATTGTTAATAAATGAAATATAAAAACATTTCCGTCTTTGGAGAAAGGCACGCATTTGACGAATTAGAAGTGTATCATCAAATAACTGTAAAGAGTTAAATATTAATAACCGTAAAATCTTAACTAAAGTACGCACGTGTATTTTAGAACTTTGCGCGTAAAAATAAATAAATGGGATATTTATGGTCCAAAATGTGCAAGAACTGCTTTCTAATATCAAGATTTTATGATAGATTTTTTTAAATACGTAATCTCGAGCGGAATCAATTATCATAATCTATAAAGTCACTCATTTTTTTACGTACAAACTTGTTAAAAATGTGGTTAGTTCAATTATTTCGATTTAAAATCGTTGAGACATTTCGCTTTAAAACGGTTGCTAAGATGAAAATTAGAAACACAGACTACAAAAGATAGAAAGGTAACAATTAATCGCAATGAAACTCTGAACGCACACGGAATACATCTCATAATTTAAATGCCATTAGTGAGCATTATGAAAATAGTTTCCGTAATTTATATCATCAATCTGTGAGAGGTTTATTTAAATAATCTCACATAATTTAAGTTGCATTTGTTTTAAATACACTCATAAGGATCTATTAAAGCTAAGTTCTTTGTATATTCACAAAAACAAATATCCTACGTCCGTTTACATAAAAGTATTTGATCAATAATAATAATAATAAACAAATGTCTGGAACATTTTGCACACATAGTACTCACATAGTACCAAGATAGGTAGCCAACCACCTGTAGTATTGGTTATCAGACACCGATATACACACATAGGTATATTTTTATAAAATAAACATTTAAATATATAATAATAACTAGAAACAGAACAAACAAATATGTTCATCACATGAATGTTTGTTCTAAGGCGAATTCGAACTCGAGATCCCTGTTGTAAGCGGCGGAGTTGCTACAATTAAACCAACGAGCGAGTCTAATAGCAAACTAACTTTTACTTACTTTTAAATTGAATCTCATAGTAAAGACATGGTTCGCGACATAATCATTACAAGTTACATTACTCTCCATTACGCACTCACCGATTTTCAAAGCGTACATCTCTGTCTACGGAACTTTCACAGTTTAAATATTATATAATAGCAATACGTCATTCATAACCCAAACAGTGGGTCTACCGACATTACTTTTAATCTTTTCCTCATATATTAACCTGATCTAATTAAAAATAATTTTTGAATCCCTAGTCCGGATGTTATAAATACGTAATTTGTTACACAAATTTAACTTGGTTATGACAAAAAATTGATACAAAAATGCAAGTTTCTGTCGATATTGTCTACCTTCCAAGATCGGACGTGAAATCTTGATTGGTAACACGACCTGAATCATTGAGATCTTTTGAATATTGTTATTACACTTTAATCATGACTTTATTTATTACTTTCCTTAGTGATAAATAAATATTTCATTTCAATTTTTAACTTCTTACATCAAGACTATTCATTTATGTAGCATCTTACTGCTTTTCTTTAAACGACACAACTGCCTTAATATTTTTTTGCGTGAATTACGTCATAATAAAAAAAAACGAACATCCTAATCCAAAACACTTAGCTTTTTTTGAACAAAATTAGATTTACAATCGCAAACGCAAGATATGTAATTAATAAATACGAAACGGCTGAGCCGCAATAAAACCACGACGGTTATAATAAAATAGTTTTACTACAAAACAAAATAACAATAACTTAACCTAATTCCTATGTACAAAAACAATTATAGTACAGATGTAATACTGGATAGAAATCATCGAATTGACGTGCACCAGCGATCCTATGACTTAGTTGATTTATTGTGAACAATTTAGCCAAATGATGTGTTCATTTTCTTCTATGGTAAGGACCGCCCCCGTGGCCGGCGCCTAGGGCATTCGCGTAACTGTCGCCGCCGAAGTCGTGGCCGCCCCCGTGACCACCTCCCGAATCGTGGCCGTGTCCCAAACTATAACTGTCTACGCCGTGGCCACCGCCGAGACCGTAACCACCACCGCCGGCGCTATAACTATCTCCTCCATGGCCACCATGACTGCTCGATACAGAATAGCTATCTTGACCTCCGCCTCCTCCGTGACTGTAACTATCGAGACCCCCTGATGAGAATCCCCCATTTCCATGGAAATCATGACCACCTCCAAATCCACCTCCGTGTCCACCGCCTCCGTATCCACCGCTAAACCCACCTCCATGTCCACCTCCGTATCCACCGCCAAATCCACTTCCACCTCCTAAATCATATCCGCCATGACCTCCTCCAACATCATGACCTCCATGTCCACCTCCACCACCATGACTGCCGCCAATATCGTATCCACCGTGGCCACCACCGCCGATATCGATGTCACCCCCGTGCCCACCCCCCACATCATATCCTCCGAAATCACCGCCATGGCCTCCTTCGAATCCACCACCACCGTGTCCTCCTCCAAATCCGCTATCTCCGTGTCCTCCTCCGAACCCGCTATCTCCGTGACCATCTCCAAAGTCATGCCCTCCATATCCACCACTTCCGTGTCCTCCTCCAAATCCGCTATCACCGTGGCCACCTCCGAAGTCATGTCCACCGTATCCACCGCCCCCGTGGCTATCCTCTAATCCACCACCTCCGTGGCCACCTCCAAAGTCATGTCCTCCGTATCCACCACCTCCATGGCCGCCACCGAATCCGCCTCCTCCATGCCCACCTCCAAAGCCGATGTCTCCGTGGGCTCCTCCAAAATCATGCCCTCCGTATCCACCGCCTCCGTATCCACCGCCTCCGTGACCACCGCCAAAGTCATGTCCTCCGAATCCTCCACCGCCATGGCCACCTCCAAATCCTATATCTCCATGACTTCCGTGATCACCTCCTAATTCGTATCCCCCTCCGCCGCCGTATCCTCCACCGTGACCACCGCCAAATCCGCCACCAGATCCACCTCCGTGTCCCTTCAAATGGTCGATGAAACCTCCATGTAAATGATCAGCGAAACTGCCCCCATGGCCACCGCCATAACCGCCGCCACCGCCGCCATACCCTCCCCCGCCGCCATGGCCGTGATCGTCATGATGTTCGTGCACCACGACTTCCTTAGACGAATGGTGTTCCTCGGGTATGTGCACTCGAATATGAACGCTGCAACAAAAGGAAATCGATTATTTTTACAGCGTTACCTTAAATGTAATATCTATTCTGTATTGGCATAATTATGATACAAACAATTGCAGAAGACAGAAATGTGAAAACACAGATCGCAAAGCAATGAGGTCAAACAAGTGTTGCAGTGAAAACAATATAGGTAAACGAAACTACAATGAGTTGATTTTCACCTTTTGTCGCAATGAAGAAGAATGTGAGAAACAATTATAGAAATCACAACAAAATTGCCCCATCTACAGTTTTCGCATTTCCGTTTCATGCATTAGAAATACTAATAAAGCACAGTTTTAAACATTTTAAAACGACTTAATTTAACACGGATAAAAACTAAAAATATGGTATATTAAACAGTTAATATAAAAATATTCATTTTAATACTAACTGTTCATGGCCAAAAGTCGCGAAGCAGATGCCAACGCAAGCCAGAAGTACGGTGAGCTGAAATAACATTAAAGGCCTTTAGTATTAGAAAAAAAATTAAAACTTTTATTACTACAACTCATTAAACTGTAAAAAACATAAAACAATTATCAAATAAACAAACATACTGCTGGTTAAGGGGACAAATCAATGGATTTATATAATCATCTGGCTATGTAGTTTATAGCACGCGTCCCATAAAACGGTCAACTGCCCGCACGAAATAGAAAGTGGACACTCGAACTTGCTTGATGGTATCACTCCAACCCAATTGTTTCAGATTACGTAACCAAAGTATGAGTAACACTATAATGTATAGGTTCCTCGACATGAGTTCTTAAATGGCCACTTGCAGAACTGCGATTATCTTGTAGTCGACTTGTTTTATGAATATATTAATCACGACTATTAACAAGTAATTAAAGTATAACTATATAAAAAAAATAAACATTTAATTCATTATTGTAATTAAAACATTTATCGTTGCGGAAATTGACAGCGTTAGTGACAGATTGATCTGCGAAATTAAATAAACGTATCACACAACCTTTAACCAAATTAATTATTGAGAAATATTTTTGTGTTTCTTGTTCCGATCTGATAAATAAGATAAAAATTATATTGCACAATAATAACTCGTTTAAACTAACAATCGTTACCATCAGACTGAAGTTAAGATAAATATCATAGATAACCATAAAAATAATACAGAAAAAAAAATCAATTCGAGATTCGAACCCGTCATTTTAAAGCTGTGGTGTATTGGTAACGATGACATTAACGCAAAAAAATCGGTCATCAATACATCCAATTGTTCGTCACACGGATGAACTTAGGAAAGCTCGCTCGGTGTATGATTATACGCTAATCACGATTGCCTCGCGTATAACGGAAGTAATATATTATCACGTAAGTACTCACGGACAAGCGGAAATCCATTGCGTGGCTGCGTCCGGCGCTTGATAGACACAAGAACCGAATATGTGAACGCTAGTGTACCGAGTGTTGTGATGCAGCGGGGGCCGTACCGTCTTTTATATGGGCAGTGAATGTTCAACCCCTACTCGCGACGACTAAAACGCATCGAAAAATATAATTTCGTGTAATTAAATAAAATCAACGGCGAACGTTGGCATAACTTTGGTTAATCGGAAATTAATAGTGTTCTTTGAAATTAAACATCTTTTTTTTTTAATAATTTAATAACACATCAATTTTTGTTTCAATGTATGCAATGATGATATACTCCCAGAAGAGCCCGAAAACCCGACGTAACCCATTTAAGCAATATCGTGCACTAAAATGAATTAATCATAATTGGTACAAGGTACATGACCATGAAAATAATGAAACTGCTGGTTGCAGTTCGTGCTGCTGGTATCGAAGATTTTTTCGCTGTTATTCTCCTTGACGACTATTACAGCTTTATCAGTTACTGGTAAAAGAAATTAAGAATTCACTTTATGTATTAATATTATTTAAATATATTAATACATAATAATACTTTTATATGCTTATATAAGTGATCAGGTTTGCTCTGCAGGCACACCACTGATATGCAGGTATAACTGATTCGAATTTAGAGAGCAAGATAAAAACGCGACGAGTCTCATGTTTTTATAGGAATATAAATTTTATGAATGAACCATTATTTTATTAATAATTTGTGAGGAGATAATAGATAATAAAAAAAAATAATGTCTATCTTTAAGGTTTTTTTCTTTCAAAATCATTAAATGTGTATATATTCACATGAGGACATTTTTTTAATTAAAAAAATAATAATTTAGGTTGAAGCCTAGACTATCTTTTAAAATTCGAATCAATGTTTCTAATAGAGTTGTTTATGTTTTACCATGAACTTTTAGTTTAAAAAGGACAATAGCCATTGTTAAAGGTTTAAACAATAAGAACGCAATCATTACACATATATTTTCCGTCACAAAATTTACTTCGCCCACCTAACTAAGGTCATCATGGTCAGTGAACGTGCAAATTTTACACGTAAAAACATCGTAGGTTTTATTTTATTATTAAGCTGATAATATTCGATAGTGATTTCATATATATAATCATGTGGCTTGTAGACGTCATTATTCGTAAGAAAGCTGAAGATTTTAATTTAATCCATTTCAATAAAAAATTATATGTTATCACTAGTATGTACATTGCCTCTCCTATAAATTCAGGTACCATATCGAAAAACCAAATAGAAAACAAAGCTATCGAGTTAATCAGAACGAAAATGTTTTCAAAAATCTCAACTTTTATTTTTCCGTTACGATAAAAGCATATTAATTTCCATCATATGCAACTGATATTCATATAATACAGCCATTATCTGACGAGTTACCACAAATTTAATGTCACCTATTACTAAATTTCATTTACGTCCCGATATTAAGTGATATTATTTCTTTATGATTTGATAGAAGAATTTTCTGTAAGATATATCGTGTAAAGAAATAAATTATAATAAAAATTAATTAACAACCGCAAATGTAAGCTCTCAATATTCATTATTATGCAAATAGAGAGCGGTGCGGAAAATTTTTATCGCACATGCAACAAAAATTATATAATCAATTAATGCGTCTCTAATCTTATTTATTTTAAAGCAATAACAAAGCAACTTTTGTTTAAAGGTACCAGCCCATGACATGATGCTATCGGTTATCTTATTTTTTTTTATTTCAACGCTTTTTCTCAATTATTTGGGCATTCCGGTGCATTAAGGCTTGCTTTTCTCTCCTTAATGCTTTAGAAAGCACCACTTGTGGTCTAGTTTTCGGTATGGTACCACCTTCTAAGACCTTTCCGTTTTGTCGCTGGCATGTTTAAGGTTACATTGATCATACGATTTTGTGATCGTGAATATCACCATACCACCGCAAAGGTCTTTTGGTTAGTTCTTCAGAGTTTGTATACGTACTACTCAAACAAATATACTATGATTTCATCTTAATTTGGAACAATACAAGTTTGAATGAATGCTTTCTTCCTTCGGCATTTTTCTCCTGGATCGACATCGCGCTCGTGGTGCTTCTAATTTGACCAGAGTCCATTTTATTGTTCTTAATGTGTCATCTCCTAACGAAGGTTAACTATCATAAGAACTTTTCTTTGTGTTCTGGTGCACCAGATGCATCTGGTGCTCAGGCTGTTCCACACCGGAATCCTAACCCACAGGGACAATTTTCTGCCATGTGATCTTTTCCCTTCAATCCTTTCTTGTTTTATTTACTGGAGCTCGTATTGTATGTGATCCTAGTACTGAAAATTGCACTTCTTAAGGTACACCTGATGGTAAAACTGCAATAAGCTGTAATAGTGTTTCGTCCAGAATACTTCTGACTCTCACATGTATGAATGTTGGAATACGATATTGTTGTTTTGCCGGCAGATTGACATTGAATGTGGTAGCTAGCCAGGAGCCAAACCTACCATCATGATTTCCATTCCAACCAAATCTTACCAACAGGTGAAAAGGCTAAGTGAGTATGCCCGCGGGACAGTAAACCAAATAGCCGAAAGCTTTTCATTGACGGCTCATTGAGCTGTCGCCGTTTCTTGTTGTACCACAAAAAGTCGTAATGTGCGACTTTTGAATAACTGTTTACTGCATACATTTCAGATATCACGTTTTTATAGTAACTTTATAGTTTAATGTTGTTACGCACGTAACATGCAAACAACGAGACTCGAATGTGCATTGATAAACTTTCATATTATTATTTCGTGTAAGTAAGAGTAAAATATATGATAGATGAAGAAATAAAATTTGAATAGCAAAATTATAAATTCTATATTCATAATCTTAGGGTTGACAATTCGGTGAATTCGCAGTTAGGGAATACTCGTAGATCATCGTCCATATCCTCTTCCATCGGACTATGTGCAGGAATCCTTAACCTCGTCACGCCTTTGACCACATATGTGGACGTTTAATTTTACATTAACAGTTATTTCTCATTAATATGTAGATGAAAATCTGTAACATTATATTTTAATATTTCCTTACCTTCCGTCACTTGACCACCGATGAAAATAAAATTAATATGTTTTACTGGAATTTTAAAATTTGTTTATTTTCCTCTTTTGTTAATAGAAATGGTCGCTTAAGAAGTTATGGAGGTTTAATAGTTTAGTAATTTCTTATAAATATTTCAGTACAAGGACAGTATTACAAATAATTGAATTTACGTCGTTAACTATATCCATCTTACGGACTCTAACGGTTTCGTCCATGAATTAAATTTGATGAGACCGATATACATTTGTCTGTGTCCGTAGCGCAGTGGTTTACCGGTTTGCCTTGTGATGCAGAGGCTGCCGGGATAGTGGTACGGTTTTTCGAATCCGCCTGGCTAGCTACCACCCTCGATATCAACCAGCTGCCATAACAGCATCGCTGTGTTCCGGCAGTCATACATGTGAGAGCCAAAAATGTTCTGGGCGAACACGCTTCACCATCTACGGCCTCGTCACGTAACAGGTGAAATCGAGGTCATGCGTTAACCCATAACCGATAAAAAATATATGGATGATAACAATAAGCAATCTTATTTACCTAATTCAATTATCCTTGTCATTATGATTATAATAATCTGCTTAAATATAATATCAGATTGAGTATATACCGGCGAGATTAATATGAGAAACGTGTCGGATGTTTTATAGCCAAAAAAAAAGAAAAACGCTGAAATTAAAAAGTAAAATTATAATCGATCACCGAAACTAATGTACAATGCACTTCTTTGTATGTCAACAAAGGACCGTATTAGTTTTCGCCTTTCGCCGGCTGCAACTATTACGTAAACTTTAAATTTCTCACGCGGACTTCCTGGCTGCATTATATGGCGTACAAAACCCCGTAGATCTCGCATGAAAGTGCACATTTCTAACGCTCAAGATTAACTTCCGTAAACGGCAACCGAGCACCGCAGCTGGCTGTGATGATATTTGTCAGATTACGCTCTGCTTATGACCACGCGGTGTCATTCAGAGCATGAACAAAAATATTATTTAAATATCGTCTTTACTTCGAAGCCAGTTAATCGACTAGGCATTTCATAAGTACGAGCGAATTGGAACTCAAGTGTTGAGATTATAACTGGGATTACGTAAAGAGAGATGTAATTTTCACACTTTAAAGTTACTCGCGGTTATCACAATTCGAAAGATTAGTGCCTACACAATTTCGACGCTCGGACGAAAGGTCATAAGGTCGAGGCCCAATTATTTTATGTAACGTACAAGGAAAGAGTCGGCTCCGTTGCAATACATACATTACAATTGTTATTTATATTCTCAACATCTGTGTGGCGTGGTGAGTTTTGTGTGCTTAAGCGACCACTCGGATTCATTACACAAATGCTAAAGCGATGTTTGGTTTACAGGCATAATTATTTTCCTCGTTGACAACAGAAACGAGAAAAGCAAAACACTTCCTCGTCTTGAAAGATCGGTAGTTCTGCTATTTCGATTTATTGTTATTAATTGTTTTATTTTTTTTTAATTTGGAAAGTCATCTTCGATTGTAAACTGTGTCTTGATGTTATTTGTTAGCAATAACAATTTCTAATCTGACTACTTCAGTGGCGCAGTGGTTTAATGCTTGCTTTGTAACACGGAGGTTCCGGATTTGATTGCCGGGCCGCGTGAATAGTGGAAACTGGTTGGTGGTGGTACGGTTTTTAGAACACATGTAGCTAGTCGCCATAACAGCATTGCTGCGGACCGTCGTCATACATGTGCGACCGTAATGTATTCTCAGCGAACATGCATCACAATCCCCGGCCTCATTGCCACTTAACATTAGTTGAAACCAAAGCCATGTGCTGGCCCATGACATGATAAACAAATATTAAAGAGCTCACTAACAGTTAATGTGTGTACACACTTGAACCCTTCTTTTTCCACAAAGAAATATGTGCAAACATTACCAATGACTTTAATAGACGCAATAGAATTGTATTCATAGTGATGGTAATTCAATGAGTGCATTATGGCGTTTCACAGAAGTCTAATGCGGAGACAACAACAACGTGACATGACATATTAGTCATCAACCCAACTCTTACTTGCTTCGCCTCTTAATATCACGAAAATTTTGATACTTTAATGTTGACATTGCTCGTATCCGGCCATTTTTGTTTTTGTAATCACTATAATAAAAGATAAAAAAACTCCCACGCATTTAATTTTTATGTATTTATATTCTTCATACGTCTCATCTGTATTCATATTCGTCAAAACTGAGGTTGCGTCCGCGTTAAATAACAACACATTCGCTTGAGATTATCATTAGTAACATGATCTAATCGATTTTCCGTATTTATTTGAATCTCGCCGAATATTCACTTTCTAATAACGAACACAACAATGTTATGCGGACTTCGATTATTTACGATGTTTCTTTTTAAAAACGTTTGTCTCTGTTTTAACTCGTCCGCAATCTTCTATCTATATTTATAACATTCAAAGACATTATTGATTAGGTGACTGACCTATATTCACACACAATCTAGACCGCTAATATCTAGATAAGTGAAATTTAAAAGGTGTGTTATTTGTTAAATGTAGGCGAAGTTTGTTTTTTTTTTTTAAATTTCATCCCTGAGAAGGGAAACGGCGGGCATTTAAATTTCATTGAGACTTAATTCTCCGAGTCAATTGATACAAATATTGTTAACATTGATTTGGTGAAAAAT
The DNA here is from genome assembly GCA_018245475.1 of Pharmacophagus antenor. NCBI lineage: Eukaryota > Metazoa > Arthropoda > Insecta > Lepidoptera > Papilionidae > Pharmacophagus > Pharmacophagus antenor. Next base: position 5,914 of record DWQX01001691.1, on the reverse strand, counting down.
CGATAATATTAAATGAAATACGAGTATGTTTCGAACGCAATCTGTGTTTATTTCTTCAGTTTAATACGTTATAGACATTAAACTTTCTATGCGCCGAAATATTTACATATTTAAGTGGCGTACGAAATTTTTAATTAGCATAACGTGCAACACGAATCGGAGCTTGAAATTCTTAACGTCAATACGCATGTATCACACAGTTCATTATCACTGAACCAACAGAATCTGGCTGCGGAGGTGCGTGACCCGCCGCCATAACACGAATGTTACGCATGCAATTTTCGCACTAACGATGCAATGAAATTAATATAAAAATATATCATCACCTTCGCTGATACACAACGGCGATTATTCTCTGCTCAAAATGTTGAGTAAATATCGCAGCTTCGATTACGTATATTTATACACATTCACTTTTATTTTTAGAGAGGATACTTTTGATGAATTATGTAATGACGCGCTAACCCAATAACTTTGTGCGTGACAGATATCATTGTAAAGCCACGGTGAGACTATAACATAGCTGTTGTATTGATCTACATTGACCCAGAAGTGGTGATAAATTATTTATAAGGATGAATGATTTCGATCCCCACTATTCATGAGTTTCCGTAGAATGAAATGGTCGTGAGAAAACCGTGGTGCGACTTCTGCGAGCTAGATCGGCCAACGTGTTTTATGATGGCCTTGAGGCCTTGTCTTTTACTTTATTCTTTATTTAGGGTTATACAGCTTCACGGTATGACAACATCATCGAATCTGTTATAACAATTTACAGATAAAACTAGAATAATAATAAAGAAAAAAAAAACAAGAATTCTATAGCGAGTGAAAAATCTATTTAATCAAATAATAACGATCCTTAAGCGGTCTGGTTTGTAGGATCAAAGGAAACAATGTTACAACATTTAATTCCGTAACGCTTTCTCTGTGGCGCAGTGGTTTAGCCGCTTGCCTAGTAACGCGGAGGTCTAAATTCAATTCCCGGGCCGCAGTAGTAGTGGACTCTGGATGGTGGTAGGGTTTCTCAAACCCGCCTGACTGAGGAGTGGAACAGGCGCTACATGGAAGGAACGACGGCTTCAACAATGCGGATGTTTTTCCCGGACCCCGTCTTGGCTTTTAGAACACTCCATGGGTTGGAATTGGACACGTGCTTGGTCCAGATGTCCACGGGACACGGGAGATTCTCCGCATACTTGCACAAGTTCAAGTATAGGGAGAGTCCCGCGTGCACATGTGACCCTGGAGTGGACCAGACCGTGTCCCACCTGATAGCCTGTCCCTTGTATGGAAGGGAACGTTATGAATGTGAGTGTCTCCTAGAAATGGCGATAACAGAAAGGAGCATCGCCTCGCTTATGGAGGATGACTGCATGAGAAAAAAATTTATTCAGCATTGCAAGAAAGTAGTACAAAGAGCTATTGTAGCTAATAAAAGACAATAAGAAGAAATTTTAATGTTGTTAATGTATAAAAATAAGTAGAAATTAAGGAAAATCGTACGAAATAAAATAATATGAATATGTCTTACTCATTTAATCGAGACGTATGATAGAAGGAAATGGAATGTGCTATGAAAAAGGAAGACGTGTAAGCGAGATTAAAATATAAGAAAGACACAAAAAATGAAATGCCTAGGCCCTGTAAAATTAACAACAGGGGTGAACGAGAATAAAAAAAAACCGCCTGACTAGCTACCACCCTCAATATCAATCTGCCGCCATAACAGCATCGTTGTGTTCCTGCAGTCTTACATGTGAGAGTCAGATGTATTCTAGCTATATACTGCTTCATTGTCACTTAATTGCTAATTTGTACCCATAACCGATAAAAAAAATCGTTAGATAGATACCTACACAACGCGGCTCCTTACAAACTAAATCAACAAATCTCTCGTTCCTTGTAAAAGTTAGTGAACATTTGATTTCATTTCCTTTAATTTTGGCACCATCCCTCATTACATGTCCCAAATATATGTTAATATAACAAAAGATAATCAATTGGTTACCTCTTATTACAAAATCAAACGCTCCGAAGATTAATTTAATGCTTCGAGATATTGTCAATATAGCGTCGATGTAGTCATGTGAAAGTTACGAGAGTGAGGTGTGGGAATGTGTAATTAAGTATCTCACTACTCCCCGTATGACGGGGTTGTTCTCGCATGGAAGATACTATACAACACCACGTGTTATATTATATAATATTTATGAGGCATTAACGAACAACAGATAAAACAATATGATTTTGTATTCATTCCTTCTCTCACTGGATCCTTTAAGTAGACTCAAAAGGAATATCAACGGTGGGAAAATAGTAAATGAATGTTTTTAACTGTACATAATTTTTGTTAAAACTTTACATTATACTTTCTATTATTAGAACATTTCAAGTGAAAAATATTATTTTAGATTAAAGAAAGACTTTCTTCTATTTATACCCATATATACGGGAGTTACGTATAATATTTATAGATTTTTCATTACTTCTACGAAGATGTAAATGGCAACAGGTAGAGTCAACGACTCTACCTGTTATTGAAGCTAATGTACATACTGTATTCCTTATCAACACAGCATTAACGAATCGGTATGTCACATTTCCATGGCGTCCGCATCGCTAGAAATATTTCAGACAAATCTAAGCGAGCCGTGTGTAAAAATGTGGAATAACATAAGGCGCAAGTCCGTAGAAAGTGTGCAGCGGTAAGCATCGGACAGGAAGTACGGAATAATCAACGGAACCTGATCCCCCACTACGTAGACACCGGCCCTGCATTTTCAACAAGACTGCTAAACTTTCATTGTACTATATTAAATAATAAGTAAATAACATCATCGCGTAATGATCATTTACTGACATGATTTGCAAAATCGATTATGGTCAAGAAACTTTGCAGTTGCATAAAACTGTTAATTAATAAATGTTTATTTATTTTTATTTCACACATAGATTATAAAACGCAAAAATATATTAAAAATCGCGTGATAAATACTTATTGTACAGCAGAAATATCGTCGAAGCGGCAAATATTTCAGTCCGTTCAAATTATTGAAATGTCTGCAAAGAAACAGCGTAAACATATAGCGACAATACGCTGGAAAGCAATACGTCCTTCAAATTTTAGTGTTTGCACATTGTAAGGGGTTATCAACACATTGTGTGGTGGAAATATACAATGCGATGTTGACCAAGGTTATTTATTATTTGGAGAGAGGAATTGATTATTCAATCCCCAAGTATACTATTGGATACATGACGAACTGTTTTTAAATATGGTAGTACTAGATCTATTTTTTTTTACAATTGACTTTAGTATTTTTTTTTTTTGTTCTTATCAAACGTGTGGAGGAGCATAAAATTTTGTAAAAACTGATTAACACTTCGAAAAGTTCTTAGTTCACGAGACAGTTAAGAATATAAAATATACCAAGCATGATGCAGCTGCGTTATATAAAAATTTTAAGTACATAGATACAATAGCAACAAACACATTTAATAATTGAATGAATCCGAAATTAATCCACTTTAACTGTTTTTACACTTCTATCTACTAAGGAAATACGTTGTCACTTTCAGCTGTCAAAATGTAAAACATCAAGGAACATTGATTATGTGGTCAAATATATCAAGTCGTGCGTGTAATATAATAACTGAAATAGCTATCCGTATAGTCCTATTGCTCCTGCTATTCATGCTGTGTACACGATTTCAACCGAGCAAGCACTACATAACGGAAGCGGAACTTCATCCAAATTACAGCCGCCCGTGGAAGGCGTCGCGTGTGTCAATGCGGTCAATTACAATTCTTCTTATCATAATGCCACTGCTCATATTGTCTTCACCGCTCCTCGTAAAGCATTACGAGGAAGCTTTCCAGGGATTACTGGGATGGAACATGGGATTGATAATGAATGCCGTGGCGACAGAGGCTTTGAAGTGCGCGGTGAGAAGAACACGCCCGGATTTCTTCTACCGTTGTTTTCCCGATAGTAAAATCACCGCCGACTTGCGCTGCACAGGCGATGAGGACATCGTCAGGGACGGCAGGAAGTCGTTTCCTAGCGGACACAGCAGTTTCGCTTGCTACTCGCTCGGATACCTAACGGTTTGGCTGCATTGCAAACTGAAATCGTACAGATGGGGCAATGTCACCGCTTTAATAGCGTGCGTTGTGCCTATGACAATGGCGGGAATCATAAGCGTCACACGCGTCTGCGACAATCGGCACCACTGGCAGGACGTAGTGGGCGGATCTATACTCGGTTTGTTGCTCGCGTACCTATCTTACGAACACTACTGCGGCCCACTAGAGCTCTACTAGATTGCTGCTTGGAAACGATGCAAAATCGCAATACAATATAATTTTCGTTTTTTTACTTGCAATCAATAAAATAATGTGTAAATGTATATTTAAAAAAAAAACTGTTTACTACATATGTATTAATGTTTTTTTTCCTTTATATATATCATTTAATATTTTCAAACGTTTTCGGTGCAAATATTATCTTTAAGCTTTGTAACGCACAGTTTTCTATTTTAATTCCAAAGCCACATATGTGATTCGATGATATGTGGAAGTTTCTTCTAACTTGCCTAACCTTAAATTGCCCATATATAGCCAGAAACTGAATGTTTGTGTTCCGGCAGTAAGCGTGCAAGAGCCGGATTATTCTGAGCGCGGAAACTTCATCCGCAGGCTCATTTCCATTAAACATGATATGAAATTTAGTTTGTGTGAGCCCATTGTGGAAAAGACTAACGATTGTCTCGCATTTTTGTAACTTTACTACCTTCACAAAGTAACTGCTTAGCGATATAAACAGGCCCAGACGGTTTTTTACAAGATGAGACTAACCAGCCACCAATATTTAAGAAAAAACAACACTAAATATTTTAACAATATGAAATTAACCGAAACACTTCCATTAAGGTAGCATTTAAAATATAGAAAGTATTCGATATATGTACTTTTGACTGCCCCTGTGGCTCGGTGATTTATCGCTTGCGTTACTGGAGATCCCGGCTTCGATTTTCGGACTACAGGAGTAGAGTGGTCTGGGTGGCGGTAGGGTTTTTCGAACCCGAATGGCTAACTACCATCCTCAATATAAATATGCGACCATAACAGCATTGCTGTACTCCGGCAGTCCTATACGCCAGAGCACCAGAAGTATTCGGGATGAATACGCTTTACCACCTACGGTCTCATTGTCATTTAAAATCGGGCGAAATGTAGAACAAGTGCTAACCTTTAATCGATACAAAGAAAAAAAAAAGAACCGACCATTTGGGACGACCCACATATTTGGGATTCATTCTTGATAATGAAACGCCATAAAATGATTACAATATTTTATTCTCTCCATACACCTTCGATATAAAAGTGAATCAAGTAAATATTTGTCTTTAAAGTGAAGTGTATAGTAAAAACAAGATTGTCTATATAATATGTTACTATCTTCAAGTACCGTGAGCCGCAAATTAAAGCGTTGCTTATTAACATTGTATGTGCGTTCTACATATATTTAATAGTTAGAAAACATTATCCAGTTCCTATGTCGAGTAAGGCAGTTTATATAGCATAATATCGTTAACACATCAAACGCTGTACGGACTTTTAGTCGTGTTTCCGAACACCGGTGACCACAGCGGCGTTCAACGTTTTAACACTATTGATGCCGTAGATAAAATATTGGGTTATAAACACTACAAGGATATGATGACATTCTATAATCATAATTTTAATTACGCAGGCACAAGTTATAGTAAATTTATTTAACAAGTACTTTTTCAAATGTTATACAATAGTCTTTAAAAAAAATGTAAATAACTTACACGGAGTAAACTACAGTTTCTTACGTATTTGTCTAGGATAAAATCGTATCTATATATATATATATATATATAT
>DWQX01001690.1:0-26065 GCA_018245475.1 Pharmacophagus antenor | reverse complement strand
CCTCCTCATCCTCCCACAGTTCCAACAACTGAACCAAATACTACAGCTCCTGTATACACAACAGGTAAATTTAGATATTAATATACAAAAAAAATTTAAAACTTCATTTTCAGATATTAATTATTTCAATGTATTTACATTTGTAATTAAAACACAGCTTTTCTATTTATCTCCAAAAAATTGAATGAAACAAATTATAAATCAATAGCTTTGTAAAAAGGTATTTGTATTTGTTACCTCTACTCCATCCATGACAATTTTCATCTTGATTGTATCACAGCGCCACATAAGAATGTGGGTTTAATTTGGGTATACTTTCTATGTTTTAGCTCCACCTCCCCCTCCACCGGAAACTACTCCTGTGGTTTTTTCTGTAAACCAACCACCACCACCCTTGCCTGAAATGTATGTATATATTTTTGGATTATTACTATATTTGATTATGTAGAAATAGATAAAAAAAAAATATGTATTAAATTTGATTTAAGGTTTGATGCTAGCAGGCCTCCTCCTCCTTTGCCAAATCAAATAAAGCCAAGTAGTAGTAATGGCAAACGTAAAACACCAAATTTAACTGAAGGTTAGTTGATCAATACTATTAGATAAAATTTTAAGACATTTACCAATTGCTTAGCGATATTTATTAATTTTTTGTTTTAAGTAACAACTGAGAAAGTAATTAGCTTTAGCGAATATTACACAATTTTCAACAAAGAAATTTAATAAAACAATGTAAATGTCAGTATCTTATATTTTGCTTGATTTCAAAACCGTTTCAGATTTTTTTTTTTAAATTTCACAACATTTACATTTTTTAATTGGATAAATGTCATTTATAATCTAACATCTTATACTACTTAAATTTTTGATGTGTTAAGCTTAAATGAATTATTATTTTTTGTATAACTGTATACTTGGGGCTGGCTATGCAAATTTGTTATGCGAAAATGTTCCATCACTAATAAGCCAGCCATGCTGACCTATTTATTATAAGAACTATTATTTTTGAATAATGTGATCACATCCATTTTCACAAATAAAAAAAAATGTGTAGGAGTGATTAAGGCCAATATATGTTTAAGAGTATTGTTTCAAGTGATACATTTGAAATTAAACGATTTTAAAAAATGTTTAAAAGAATTGCTAGTTATTAGTAAATAGAAATTTGTTTAAATTATTACTTTAGTAAAAAGTAATAAACAAGCGGAGTTGTTGATTTTGGAAACTGCTATTATTTACCAAAAAGATAATTAAATCAGCAATTTCTATCTGGCTTGGCGCTTGTTGATTTGTTCTCAGCTGGACCAAGCAAAATAAGGAAGCCAGAGGACACCAATGTAGCGGACGCGCATTGCGAAAACTGTGTTCAGCGCGAGATCAGGTTTGGAAATATCGCAATTTGTCTATAATATTGTCTGCATGAACTTAAATCTGAAAGTATATATTTATTACAATAATATAATATTATAAATAATAAGAAATTAGTTATGGCTTTTTATACGTGATTTACTTTCGTCATAATTAATTGTTTGAGCGAGTATACTAATGCAGAGCGCGTTTTTATTTATTTTATTAGAGAATATATGTGGAGCGAATTTTTTAGTATCCAATAACCGCCACATACTTTTAGATCGCTTTAGCTTACTTCAGTTCAGTTCATTAGAAAAAAGTGGCTTAACTTTTCAAAATCCTTTGAGCGCGCAAATATATCGGAAAATTTTATATGCTGTGCGAAAAAAGATTATCTACCTATTTGGCATTTACACCCGTAATTTTAGTATTGACTTTATTTAATGAGTCTTGATTTTGGAATTTATACTCTAACAGATATAATTGGCAATTAAATAAAAGATATTCATTAAATAATAATCTACATTGACGTAATGAAAGGTAAAGAATTATATTCCATTACAATAGAAATAGTTTGCGCGGCGATTACAAATTTTTTACTTTTACTTCGTAGTTATAAAATAAAACACGCCCGAAATGGATGCGACACTTAGTACTATTGATTTTGTTAGTTCAAGTTTTAATAAAATTTTTGTCCACATCTATAAAAATCACTGGCAATTACAAAACAAAATCTATTTGAATGTTATTTTTTTTCCATAGGATTGATTTATACAGGCAAGAATTGGATAAACTACACTGTGAAGAGGAATATCAAACTTTACTTTTCAAAAAAACCCTGGAGGACTATGAAACAGCTAAAGAACTTTTAAGGTCACTTGTTAGTGCAGATTTGTTCAGAATTTTGGAAGAAGAGATAGAGGTTAATTTATAATTTAGTTTTATTTTTAACATGTGGAATGCCTTAGAGGTCTTTTGTGACGGACATTGTTATAAAATCTCGCTTTTAAAATTTCCAAGGTGTATAAAAATAAAAATAATGTTTTAAATATGAAAAGTTATAAATATATTGAAATTATGTATATAGAATCTTAGAAAATTCAACATGCCGAAGACATGGTACTCAAATGTTAAATTATTGTAAACTGCCTGAAATGTATTACTATATTAACCCTTTGCGGACTACCAACGCATATATGCGTTCTGTGTTAATCATCATACATGCCTTATAAACCCATGTATGCGTTTGGCGAAAACAGCGGATAGAGCCTAGAAATTATCACTTGTCTCACGTAAACTGCTTGTGTATGTACATGTAATATAAAACGTCCGGAATTTGTTTTGGGGTGCTATAAAAGGCGACATGAGCTCATCACCACGATACGGTTAACTTTGAAGATTCCCGTCCGCAAAGGGTTAAAGTAAATGTAATAATAATTCCCATAAATAAATTGATCGAAATACTACATTTATGTTTAAGTAATTTGTTGAAAAATCGTCATTATTTAGTTCATAAAAATAAAAGATATGATTACTAAAATCTTTTAAATTACAAAATGTCCCAACAAATTTCTGTATCAATTGAGTTTTCTTTATTGTCATTATCAACATAATGTTGTAAAATAGTAAGTATAAATCATTTTAAAATATCGTTGGCGTGTGGCAGTCCACTGCTGAATGCAGGAATATTTAAATTAATGAAATGATATATTTAAATAATAGAAAAATCACCATGTTGGCAGTTTATATAGTGTTAAGTTTATAACCTTTCATATATTCAATTTGTCTCTTCTGAAACTGCATTAAATTTTGTTTAATAAAATGATTTCAAAATATAGAAATAATGTATTCCTTACAGGGCGTACCGCAGATACAGTTGCCTAACGTATTATCTGATCTAAACTCAACATTTGATACGGTAATTTTTTTATTTTATTTAAGTTACATGAAATGTTCTTTTTTAAAAATATATACTGCTATTTGTGCTTTTTTTCAGGGCATGTCTACAGTACCAAAACAATTTTTATTACAACTTGTGGATTGCGTCTTTCGTAATTCTAGAAGTTTCATTAATTCTGTGAGTATTTTAGTATTTTTAATTTTTTTTAATGAGCTTATTATTTGAAAAAAATTTCTACAAAATTACTAGAATTGTTTATCAATAATGAAATACATATAATAACCTTACAAAAATGTTTTCAATTTTTTTTTCATTTTAGACTCCAAGTATTTTAAATGAAACGCTGTTGCAATCTTTTTCTCCCAGAAGAACAAATTCATTGATAAATCATTCTCCTTCAGAAGTCATAGAAGCATTTATCAATCTTTTTCAGAATTGTAAGTTTTTCATTAAATATGCTTAATCTATTTTCGATTAATGTCTGCGTTAATGTATCTAATTCGTAGTGTCCTTGATTTACTAAAGTAATGATCATCTTTAATTCACTATTATTGATCTACTTGATCTTTTGGGTACATTTAAACAAAATACTATATATATAACTAAAGACCATGACAAAATTTCAATCGGTTACTTGGGCCATACACTATGGAAATAAACATTTGCAGATTCAAAAGAAACAAACAAAAGCAAATTACATACTACATAGTAGAGAAAGTGTAATATTGCGTTGTATCATAATCTTACTTTTTTAATATTTTTTAATATTTCAGCGGAAATAAATTCAGAAAAGTCAATACAATCAAATAATATGACCAGTGCAATAAACAAAATAGGTACAAGTGGGAGTTCTGTAGGAATTAATGGATTTAATGGTTGTAATACTAGTCAAAAAACAGATAGCAGTGCAACAACAGTAGTAACGTCGACAGGAACTGTTACTTATTCTAGCTCAAGTGCGCCTCCTCCAAGAGCTTACCCTGTTGTGAACACACCTGTAGCAAGCACATCTGGGACACAAATTACTGCTCCTATGCCGCCTTATCCGTCATATCAATCAAATATTCCACCTCCACCACCTTCTGGACCATTCTTCAGTCAAATGCTTCCAGCTTCTAGTGAGTATTGCTAATCCCATTGTATACAAATTTCAATATCCCTTTGATATGGCACTGAAAAAACAATTTACTAATGCAGGATGTATAATAGTCAAAAATAATATGAAAACATTTTCTATCGTATCTTGTTTGAACAAATACAATAGAGTCTAGAAAAAATATTACACACTAAAGCAGTGTTTCCCAACCAATTTGGTCCATGTCCCACTATTGAGTAAAAAATGTTTCTATGTCCCCCTCGACCCTTGCAATTTTTATCCAATGCCCCAACAAATCAAAAGAAAATCAAAAATGCAATGAATTATATTAGCTATTTTTTGAAGTTGCTAATTGCCCCCTCTAAATGACAAAATTGCTCCCCCCTGTGAAGCCTACGCCCACCTTGGGAAACACTGCGCTAAAGGGTTTATAGATAAAAGTTTATAGAAAAATAAGTAACACTATTATTGTTCTTTTCTAAAATACTACAAAACTTCGATATTTTTTTATTTCTATGGGCAGATAATCAAAACGTAACGTACAACGCTACAAATAGGGCAAGTGCGCCAGTCACACTACCCACGCCATCCAGGTCCTCGACTACAGCGGCCTTCCCGGTTCACCCCGACACTTCCAATTCTAATCAATTTATGATGGGAAGGTATCCACCGCCACATTATTACACTCCATATAAATAACATATGGTGAGTTTAACCTTTTGGAGGGACTGCTTTGTTAAATAATTGTAACATCAAGCATACTGTGAATATTTAATTAAGTGCTAGTATAAACCGCGTGACGAATTTCATTTTTTTTTGTATTAAAAAATGAAAGGATTTTTTAATTTATTGGATAACCATCCAATATTTTTGTATTAAGCGTTTTTAATTTCCATTAAATTTATGAAATGTACAAAAGGATGACACAATAATAAGTATATCTGCTTGGCGGCGAATAAAACATAAAATAAAAATTAAATAGAAATTACAAATCTTCAAATTTCATCATAATATTAGGAATATCGAAAATTAATCAAAATTTTGTTTTGCTGGCGATAATAATTATTTTTTAAAGATAAATTAATCTTTTGATTGCTACTTCGTACATGCGCGTAAAGCTAAAACTATCGGTCTTGAGTTTGGGCGCTTGGCCTTGTTTGGGTTTTTGATGTAGCAGTCAGATGGTTAAATAATAGTCAACAAAATAATTTTCATTATTTTCTAACAATTTTTTTACTGGTAAAGGCAGTTTTTTGCTTTATTAAGTTGTTAATTTTTTCATTAAAGTAAACTTATCAAGTGCCTTTTCACTTCTCCAATATCGTTAAATTTGATAAAATAAGTGCGTGACTTGCAAATAGGGCTAATGAGTTAAAAGTTCCCATCCAAACTTCCTAATTTTTCCTGCGTTACACTTGTTACTTCAACCTTCTAACCATCTCAAACAATTCAGACTAGTTTAATCCTAGAAAAAATCAACTACACACAAGCCAAGATCCTTCTTTATTATTATTGACAGTGTTGGAACAGGTGCATCGCAATAAGAAAGCCGTTAAATTTTAAATGGAATATTCAATCGCGCGCCGTTCGTCAAGAAACCTAAGTTGCGTCTACAATTTTCCTTTGTAACAAAAGTGATCCAGTACTGAAGATTATAATTCGTTAAATTTGTTTACGAGAGTCGGATTCCACCATCGCTTTCACGATATCGGATATCAGTAAAAACAATTTAAAAAATGATAAAATTTACAAACAAGCTTCAATGTAACAAAAAACTATCTTTTCCCAGCACAATCTCACTGTGATTATTCATTATTTCGAAGTTATTTTGAGGTCGCCCTTATAGATCAAAACAAAGTTCTTGTTGATCTAAATTTCTTTCACACATTTACCATATTTATCTGGAATAAAGTCACCACCCGATAGACGCCCACTAGCCACCTCTCCAAAGATGTCCACACCGATAGGTCTTGCGCTGCCCGCATCCAGCTGCTTCTTGAAATTTCCTTCACATCATTTGTATAGCTTGTATAACATTAAGTATACCGGTACGCCGTCGCTTGTTAAGACTATACACATAAGGAGGACTCAACGATCGTCAGTTCTGTCAAGTGCCCTCATTACCACTTAAGGTTAGAAACTATTTTTAGGGCTTCGTCGGTAACCATAGTTCAAGCCGCGAAATTAGGACTCTGCCTTATGGGGTAACTTGGTAACTTTTTGAGTCTTATAGTGAGCAGCCAGATCTCAGTGTGGTACATCATCATTGGCAACACGCACGAATTAGAGTTTAAACTTCAAACACAGCGACAGCAGTCAACAGAAAATACTGCATAGCTATCCAGTAGCACATTTCCACATATCAGTCTTCCAAGCAATCGAAAATATATTTTAGAATAGGACATTTTCTAGAGAAATCGTAGACTTACAACATAATTATTGACGTGACACTATACACATATTGTGACCATATTTACACTGTACAGTGACCAATCATGGGATAATATATGAACACAACCTCACTATGCTCCAGCGAATCCTGTCTAAACCCTTCCTTAGTTCCAGCAGATTCTCCTCGGATCGCAGTATGCATGCGTTTGAATGTTGTGAGAGTCAACGTCTTTTGACGGAAAATTTTAGCCGTCCAGAGATTTTTAGCATCGCTAGTTCCGGCGCCTCTCTGACTTCCATTATAGTCGGCACGGTACTACGGCATTGCCGGGCGAGTGAATAGTGAGATATTATATAAGCCAGTGTGGGGTGGTGGGAAACTAGAGCCTCGTCTATTGATGAGCAAGGTGCACCACAAGCTGGTGTGGTTGGATTGGGTCCCATTAACTGTTGTACAGAATCCCTCACACCCCTGTAATAATGTCTCTGTACTAATACTAACATCTTTTTAGCTCCACAGCATAATCAAATTGGTACTTTACGGTTGTATTTTGAGAATTCCTCATCCTAATTCCTCGCTCATGCCAACACATCCTATTCCTAGTTTTTAGATATAGTAGAGCTCTATCATAATTTTTGAAGAGTAAGAGTAATTTGCCTTTTTAGATTTATTTTTACTTAATAAGAGAATGAAAGTAGGTAGATTATAAGATTACTCAAGCCATGCAAATATTTGAAGTGCGAATTAAATTATTTAATTTGAATGTGTATGTTTAAGTAACATGTATTTTGTTCTATATCAATGCAGATGCTATATCATTCCTACCCTATGCAGAATGTAGTTGTGAAGAAAACAATTAAAATATGTTATTGAAAATGTATTATTAATTGTTTTGTAAGTTTTAATCATATAGTTAGAATGGTCCGTCTTGTGAATAGCTTAATAAATGACCTGCATATTTTCTGCAACATAATTGTTGATTTTAAGATATTGGTTACAAAAGCTACCAAATAATAGCTAACAATGTCTTGGAGCACAGCCTAAGAAACTTCTTACAAAAAACTTAAAATGACAAGAAGTTTTATTGTTATATTTATAACAGATAATTTATGCAAAATATGTAAAAAAATATTTTGTTGTATTAGTGCAAGGTAACCCCATACATTTACAATAATGGAAGTGGAATTTAAAAAATATAATTGAAAAACGTAACACCATTGGTGTTATGAAATTATTACCACAGTGATACTGGCATTTAAATTCAATGAAATGTATACTAACATAAATAATTTTAAAATGATTTCTGCAAATTAATCTTGATATTATTCAAGTAGCTCAAATGCGCTATGTTTTTGTATTAGATTTTTGGAATCTGCACTGCACTTGAAGTTACAAAATGCATGTTATTTTGTATTAAATCATTTTTTGATTTGATCCAAAAATGTAAATTGGTTTACCAGCTGTTAAAATTAAACAAAAAGAAAATAATTTTTTTACTTCACCATCTGTATTTAGTTAAGCTTAAATGATATTTCTTTATTATGACAATATTTCTAATAATAATTCTTCATTAGTACTATGTAATAATAAAGTAAATTAATTTGTATATGTGCATTTTAATGTTAAAATTGCAATATTTTATGATTTTAAGCAGTGACATTTACATTTGTATAAATTATATTTTTAGACATGTCGACAGTACCTGTAAAAGTATTTTAATTGAAATTTTTATGAAGTATGTTGCATATATACATTCATAGACAACTAAAACTTGCAATAAATATTCTTTTACACTGAGTATAAGTTCTTCTTTTACCCAGATTATTCTAATTCCACTGTGTTATTTAAATATTATTATACTGCATGTACTCCAATTGATAAGTTTGTAAAGAACATTATTAATATATAACCTATTAATTTTCATTCCTGTTTCTTCTTTTTTTTTCATTTATTTAAAATTCATATTATTTTTACATTCTATTATGGTGCAACAAACAATTTCGATTTATAGTGAAATGTTGTTATAAATTTAACTAGTAGCAATAAATGGTACAGAATTATTGTATTTTATTTCATTTGTAAATTACTGTCTAGTACTTTATCATAATCCATCCAATCATCTCATATTTAATTTTATTTTTGATTTAATGCCATAGAATGGTTCATTTTTATCAGGATGATATTAAGTTATTGAATTGATTTATTATTTTTACAAATACTTCTCGCAATTAAAATATTTGATTATTATGTGTCATTGGGTGTAATTTGCTTGTTTGTAATAAAATATTTACCTGTTTGTAGCGATAATCTCCCATACGTTTGATCCCCCCAACTGCTACTGAAATGAATTTTTTATTCCATTTAAAAGAACACATGATATTTTAATTAGAAAAATTAACTCTTGAGAGTAATTCTTTTAAAAATTGAGTTATTGCAAAATGATATAACCACAGCTATGAAAAAATACTCGTCACTTAACCACGCCATGATATCAACAAAATGCTACGTAGTACACATAATTGAAATAATTCTAATTGCTTGCGTTACGAGTGTATATTGCCGCGCTGTTTTAATGTTATGTAAGTTACTTTATTTCATCTTAATAAGATAAAAGCGAAATTTTGTTATTTTTACCATATATAAAGGAGTGTCAAGTAAATAGTCGTGATCCATTCTAATAAGATTTCATACACCAAATCACCACCACTTTTCGCGTTTATATTAAATGTTCTGCACACTTCGTTCTAACACTTGCTCAAGGTTCATTGATTTCGTTTATGTATATAAACATGTTTAGATAGATTTTTTGTGCCTAAAGTTTCTAAGTAAATTAATGTTTGGTTTACATTTATATATACCATAATTTGATAATATGTACTTCATTAATTGGTTTGGACATTAATCTGCGTTTCTATTTTTGCGGTTATATACTATATAATGTATAAGGTTATGTATGTACGCGTCATGATAGATTATATTTCCTAAAAATGGCGTTCCGATTTTCCGTGATGTTTAAAAAAGTTACACAGTGTCAACTGTTTAATAATTATTAAAAATGCTTCTTCATAAGTTATGATATGGTATGTTATGTCAGGATATGATGGTATCATTATTTTAATTGTTTTCTTCTTTTGTTTTGAAACCAGCCTTTATAAACACTACTTGATACTAAAAATATTGTTGCAAAGTTATATGTTTCCTGGTTTATGTGTGTGATTATTTTCTAATATAATTTTTTATAGAAGACTAAAGTAATTATCTTCTGCTCATAAATGAAACAAAATGATATATATATATAATTTATTTTATTTTCCTGCCTTAGAAAAATAAAATAAATTTTTATTATACCCCATTTATTATATCTGAACATAATATTTTTTTATATTAACTGTATTTAACTTTTTAATGGTATATAAAAATTCATAAAAATATTTATTCGATTGGCTTATTATTAAAATATATTTCTTGTATATCAGTCTGTACAGCGGAGAGCGTGCGTCTAACTGAATTATATCACTGAAATCATAAAAAAAATGTTTTCTTTTATTATTTTTGCAACGCATATTCGAATTTAAATTGTATGTGTTATAAAGTTAGTATTACATTTGATGATACTTATTAAATAAACAAATGTTTTTATGACGTTACAAAAATCATGTTCCGACAAAATTATTAAAATGGCAACCTTAGAAAATTTCTAGTCACTGATTAAACACCAAAAGATACATTAAAGAATAAAAAAAAATGTTCCAGAAAGAACAAATAATGGTACCCTATGCAGCCAGCATCGTATACTTTTCTTCCTTTTTAGATTGCTTCACAAAATCTATCATTTTTAACAAGAAGATCATGTTGGTTTCTTTATCCTAGTAAGCTTTTTTATCTTCAACCAGATAAATAATTTGTTACCTGTGGCGGTTGTTTTATGTTTAAAATGTTCTTAACATTGTTTTAATTATGTAAAAATTTTGAACGATTTTGAGTATTCAAAATTATGTGTAACAAAAAAATGTCGTGGTTTCGATGGTCGCGGTACCACACTAGCTGGGCTATGTCTAAACAAAGCAAGAGTCGCGTGCAGTGCTATACAAACTGTCGAATTTTAGAAAACATTATTTAATCGGTGTAGTAATTAAGTAATTGATACCATTTAAAATTCTTATAATATTACTGAATATATTGCTTGATATTTAATCATTGATTATTTTTTGTGTAAATTTTAATTACTGTGTGCGTGTGCGTGTGGTTTCTGTAAAAATAGAATAATAACACGGCTGATCTATGTATGGACTTATATTTGTGTAATGTTATCGTTCGTTTATATATTTTTTTATTATAAGGTTAACAACAACATGCTGTGTAAGTTTTGCTGTGCTTAATTGAAAAAAAATTAAACTTGTGTTTTTTTAACGAAAAGTCTGTTGCAAACATTGAGTAAACACAAGCATTTGGAAACAAAAGCTGGCTGTAATACATCAGTAATATAGTCAATAAAATATTATTACGAAAAGAAAAAAGAATATCTGAGAGAAATATATTCATAACCATAAAATTCATTTAATAAGTCGTCGAAGAATTATAATAGTTCGCTTCCAATTTACTAAATTCTTCAAGTTGACTTGTGATATCTATGTTCGCGATAAAATTGTAAGCCTAGTTAGATGATTCTTCAAAGTACGGCAAGGAGATAAATTAAATTCTTGTTGCGAATGGTAATAATACCTCTAAAATTTTTAAATGTGTCGTGAATAAATTCGACAAACCTAGTTGGGGGATAAATTATGTCACGAATATTTAAGATAACCATTTCGATAATAAAATGATATTATAATAAGATATGCACTTCCGATGATGGAGGATTTCGGATACCAGGGTCACTGCTATTTTAAGTATAAAATCATTGTGTTATAGTGTTATAAAGTTTGTTTATAACAACAAAGATCTTGGTGTAATAACGTAACTAAAACGTCGATATGTGTCTATTAATAGTTCTGTTAAGAATAGGTGCATGATTCAGATAAAAAAAATCAAATGTAGCGAATATTGCGCTTTCGGTGTTTATAAGTAATAAATACATCGTTTATATTGTTGTAACCTCAAAAAACAATTGTATTTTAATGGTCAACATCGGTCATCAACAGAAGTTAACTGGCATGGTATTGTGTGTTGTATTAACCGGTTTTTCCCTCATTTGCTACAAATACAAAATGCAAATCTACATGTTGTAGCGTTTTAAGTTCTAGTTGATGTCCACATGGTCAATTATTAACCCTTTCACTACGGCAGCATGCTTTTTCCGACTGTCACTGATGAATGGGCTACCGCTCTGCCAAATGTAGTGCTTCAGCACAGCAACGGCTAGTGTGTATGTTGCGCTTAGATAAACCGGTGAACTTGTGTCTGTAAAAAACATAAACAAGTCTTGTTGCGTACAGAACGTAAACGCATAGGCGGCTCCTGCTTACACAGGTCGTCGCGGAAACGGCATCTATAGGTGACACTTGTACACAGAGGTCGTCACGTAGATGTCGCGTATTGTCGACGTCCATAGTACAGTGCTCGCAGGAAGTTATTGACTCATGTCCATCGTTTTAAGACAGCTTTGTGCCTTTTACCATAAATATCCACATAAAATTTTAATGCCTTTATATTGACATTAAATAAAAGATGTCTTCAGTCAAGCAATGCTTCAGAAATTCCCCTTGCACATTACTGCGAAAAAAAACGACGATGGTACTAAAACTCATTCTCAGTATTAATCTTTTAAAAGGGTTTTTAATATAAATTGTCGATTATTAGCGAAAATAGGTAGTCAATGTATTTTTGTTTTTAACGGTGATCAACTACTGAAACATTTTTAGAGTTCTTAAAAATAATTCGCAAATTAAGTTTAAGTAAATTTTTAAAAGTTAGCTTGGCACTTGATATGAAGTGTTTAATAAAAACTTCTATGCATCGCATGTA
Source organism: Pharmacophagus antenor (assembly GCA_018245475.1). Taxonomy (NCBI): domain Eukaryota; kingdom Metazoa; phylum Arthropoda; class Insecta; order Lepidoptera; family Papilionidae; genus Pharmacophagus; species Pharmacophagus antenor. The sequence continues at coordinate 13,363 of DWQX01001690.1, read as the reverse complement.
CATATATTAATACAAAAAATTGCAAATTTAGCTCAAAATCTTATAAGACGTATATGCATATATTATAAATCGCATTTGCATTTTCTTATCGCTTATTGGCAAATACTTGAATTCGATTTTATGTGATGTTAAGAGACAATGAATTTCATATGTGGGGCTGACGGAGCACAGCAATCTGTTAAGGTATTCGGTTGATATTGGGAATGGTAGCCAGCCGGGCGGGTTCAAAATAACTTACCACCATTTATACTCCACTACTCATGTGGCGCGGAGATCGCACCCGCGATCTTCGCGTTACAACGCAAACGATAAACCTTTGCGTCACAGAAGCTTTCAAATTTAATTATAACGTAATAAATACTTTACGTTCTCATTGCTGGGACCCAGAGCCGCCTCTCAAGAGGAAAAGGCTACCTATTACTATAGCAAAGTACCAGATGGCGGATGAGGCATTTTTGAAATTTGTTGTTTAAGGAACATGATTTCTTCAAGAATTCGATTCATATAAAGCATGGAACATTGCACAACTTTGCTCTTATTAATATACTAAGGAACATTGGATGAGACATTATCCCTAAGATCTTACCGGCACTCAACAGATTATGATTTTTATTTTGTTATTAAATTATCCAATATTTTTTATACAATGGTTTTCCAAAGTTATTAATTTACTTTTAGTGATTATATTTCGAAAATTCTGATTATTTTAAATTACACAAGTTCATTAAGGAGTCAATCTTTATAAATGCTTTAAATAATTTTAATACTAATTATTATAGATAAACTCATTTAATAAAAGCAAAAAATAACGCTATTGTTTAGTTTACAAATCATTAATTATCAAATTGTAAAACACTTTGAAAACTTATTCTACCTTATGAAAACTATGATATATTTTTCTCAAATCCAGCAAATGTTGTACTCCCAGTATTATTTATTTGTATACACCTATAACCTGCAAGTGCGGCCATGAAGTTTTTATTTTCTTGAAAATGTTAATCTTTAACGAGCTGGCATTGAATTTACTATTCATGGCCCTAGATTATTAACAGCAGTACGACCTATTTACTGCGATGTTAATCTATGCAGCAGCGTTGTTTTACTTTTCGAATATTGTCATTAATTGAATAATAATTCAATGCTATAATGTAATCGAGATGAGTAAATACATTCCACATTTTCTTTCATTCATGGCTTCTTGGAGACCAGGGAAATTTTCTCGCAATCTACTAGTAGTCCTTGAACCACTTTGGCGATCTCTTATATAAAGCATTCATTATTATTCATATAGAGATAGATCGCGAATCCCCGGATTCGCGAGCCAGTTTCGTTGAAGCTGTAATAGTCGTCAATAAGACTAACAGCGCAAACTTCACCGAATCCAGCAGCAGCAGCAGCATTCATATATATAAAATTAAATATTTACACAATGATGAATGCCATTTCATACTAATTCTGTTGGTAAAAAGACGTATGTATTCCATTTACAAAAAGACGAAATCCATCTGAAAAATAATATATTTAAAAAACCTTAAACAGAATTTCACTTTTCAATAGTCACTTTTGTTACGAATCTAATCGCTATCTCGGTATGACAATAAGTACAACAGAAGTGGTAATTAACGTAGCCTCCGGTATCCCTTATGTATGAAAATAATTAATATTTTGATTATTTGCGATCGTAATTACTTTAACTAGGTGGAATTTTGTACACAATAAGGACAGGAGCTTAACTTAAATTTCACCTGTAAAACCATCAAAAATGGGAAATTCAATGAGGTCCTAAAATCTCATTTGTGAAGTTAGCATCTCATTTTTCACACATCTCATAACACTGTTTCGAAAAAAAAAATGGAGGGAACTATTGTTACATTTTTTCCAGAACTGTACAATTGTGTAGGATGCTATTCTCACAGATCCAACTGTTAACTAGAAACGATCGACACTACCAATATGTACACTTGGGTAATAACAATAAAAATTACCACATCGCATACGACGCTCGGCACGTTTAACAGTCTAAAATCTCGTACATTTTCGAATGCTTGAAAATGATGCTTGGCGAACAATAAAAAACGAATACATACATATCTAATCATTCTCAAGTTGCTGATTGATTAAAAAAAAAAACAAAGATTTTCGAATTACCAAAAACGACGTATCTCGTCTCTCAAACGTAATGTTTTATATTTTCTACTATTTTTGAAAATCATACGTAAAATGAGTAAAAGAGGGATGCAAAACATTTTTGGTTAACGAAGGAAGATGAAGGTTTCTAAAGTTAAATTTTAGTAGCTTACTGAATGTTACGATATCGATTATTGAAAATATTGCGATTACAATTGGTGGTGTTTACCTAATAAATTAACGGTTGTTGTCGAACGTTTGATCCCGATTTCACCTAATGTTAAGTAACAATGAGACTGTAAATGGTAAAGCGTTTTTACCCAAAATACTAATGACTCTTCAATCTATGACCATCAGAACACACAAATGCTATTATGACGGAAGATTCACATTGAGAGTTGTAGCTAGCCAGACGAGTTTGAAAAATCCTACCACTATTCAACTACTACTTCCGTGGCCCGTGAATCGAACCCGGGACTTCCAGGTTACAAAGTAAGGGCTAACCCTCTGCGCCACCGAGGTAGTCATAAGAATTAGGACTTTAGTTTAAAATAATAACAATTTCGATCTGAACTTTAATAGGAGAGTACAGCTGGATTGGGCACTCTAGAAAATAACGTCAATACCACTAGACGTCTATTCCTAAAAGTCTGAAGATAACTGTTTAGAGCCTCCTTCCTAGACATGCGGTGCTAAAAGATTTATGGTTCGGCTGATTCAAAATTTGATCAACAGGCTATTATAAAAACCGAACAGAACTCTGATTTCTCTCTAAAATCAGAACCGTGACAAAGTGATACGAATAATCAACCAGATGAGACAAAAGAATTTCTTGGGTGAATACCGGAGTTCAACATATTTAGTGTTCTTTAACAGATCTAGCTAGTCACAGCGAGATGAAGCGACGTTATACGAGACTGGCAGATTGTGCTCTCGAGGAGTCGTTTGTACAACAATGGAATGATATGGGATTATGATGATATTTTTTACAGACAGTTCCAGCATCAACGTTGGATGAACATATCTCGGAGTCGCATAATATATAAAAAAAATTCAACCATAACGGTGAAAAATACAGAAAGATTGATTTTGTTTCTGATATTTTTTTTTGCAATGGACTAACACATGACCTCAATTTTACCTGATCTTAAGTGACAATGAGATCGTAGATAATGAAACGTGCCCGGCCAGAACACTTCTGCCTTCCACATATACGTCTGAAGAACCATAACAATACTGTTACAGCAGCAGATTGACAAAATGAGTGTGGTAATTAGCCGGGAGGACAAGAAAACTGCCACCATCCAAACCGAACTTCTTACGTAGCCCGGGAATCGAACGCGGGACCTTCGTGCTACAAGGCAAATGGTGGACCGCTGCGCCACGAAGTCAGATTAAGTTAAATTCTTATTGGAAAGTAGTGTAAGTGCCGATAAGATTAAAATCGTTCGTGGCTCATAAGTTCCGCTCTCGAAAGTGAACGGCGTAACGTAAGTAAGTGAAAAGAATGTAATAAGTTGTAAATGTTAATATTAACTAACAGAGTAGATTGGTGTGTACAACAAGATGTTAGAATAAACGGCTGAGTCGGACTCACACCGCGAAAGTATCCGTATCATAAACGCTAATAAAAATAACGTTTATTGTAAGTAATACTTTTTTTATATTGCCGTTGTAGGGGCAATAGACACATTCAATCTGTGAAAACTGCAACTTTATGACAGTTCATGAGATAGAATCCGCCGATAGACGGGCAGTATAGGCTTAGTAATCGAATTCTTTTTATTATCCTTTGGGTACGGAACATTAAAAACACAAGTGCACTTGTTAAAACGTTGAATGTGGAACTTTTGATACGATGAATTATAAAGGATAAATATATTTGAAACTTTATATCATAAAATTAGATAATATTGGAGCTTAAATTTACGTCGTATATGAATTATGATAGTAATGAAAAATCGATGTTAATTACTATTTTAAATATTCTGAACGCCCAGTGGTTTCCATATGCAAGCGTTATCCTACAGGCCCAGAAAGCTGACCACGAGCATATTTTTCGAGAAATAAAGTATGCTCTAAGATAAAATTTATATAAAGAAATTATAATCGTTACGTTTTGACGATTCGCCTTGTCAGGTTAAACTTTGTATAGGCCAAAATTTCGTAAGAACAAGACCAAAAGTAAAACGAGAACCAATATCATCAATACAAAAAAGTCGCCCATTAACAGTTTTCACATAGACGTATTATAAAAGCAGGATAGCACTCGCTGTTATTAAACGAGCGCGAGAGATATTTACAATAGTTTGTGTGTCCCTTTCTTCTATTACAATCATAATCTTACTTGGGACTGAAAATTACTATAAGAACTTTGATGAGAACTAAAAAAATGGCCTAACAGAATATACCAAACAATTGGTATAATATTGAAAGCGAACATCAACGAAATTGTATTCAATATAAGCATTCTAGTTGTCTTCTTCAGTCTTTAAACCGTGCTAGTAGCAGAGGCGCCATTACGTCGTAACAGTTAAGTATGTTAATTAAATTATTGGAATCTAGCATTAGTTTTTAACTTGGTTTCCGTGTATGCAATCATTTAAGCCATTGTATTAATCCAAGCTATTGTAAAATTTTGAAAATATCTCTTTGTTTAATAACAAAGGGATCAACGATATGACTCGCAGTTGGAGTAAGTCAGTGATGTGATGAGCGATAATAGTACATACGTTTCTTTTCTTCGTAAATAGGTTTATTTTAACATCACACATTGCTAAATAACTCGTTTCAAGTAAATTCTGTTTGATACCTATCTAATCTCGTTATAGAGTTTCATTTTGCATTATGATATTTGTAAATTTTAATATGAAGTAGGAGTTATTGTAGACTTTTATTATTATATATATATCTGAAACAATTACTAACTTTTTAACTAAGTGTGGTATTTATTGGGGTGACAATTTGTTAGAAATGGACAAACAGCGTACTAGCTATCTCACTTGGATCGCTATGTCTCTGTCAAATTTGTTAGTTCAAATTAAGTTTTACAAAAGTCGGATGAAGTTTGTTTTCAATAACACTATTTTTTTTTTGGTAGCACTCTGTCCTTTTTTATAATACGTTCAATAATATACTAATATTAATCTATGGTATTATCTATAACCGCCATTAATAACGTATATTTATTCAGTTGCCAGGTAGAATTATTTTGTTTATTTATTTATTTATTCAAAAGCTTTATTGTACAATATCTTGTAGATAAGGCGAACTTAATGCTTAATGGTATTCTCTGTCAGTCTATTTTAGGGATGAACAGAGACAGGTGAGAGGATGCATGAAGTAAAAAAAATAAACAATTTGAGGAATAAAGAGTATACGTTAATATATAAATATACAAACTATAAACATTAATTATATACATTCCATAAATTCTAACATAAATATAGAACACAAAACATAAATAAGGTAAGAAAAGATAAATAGAAGAACTACTGTGATAAATAGTGATTAATTCATTAGTAAACTTTTAAAACTTTCTTAGATGTCTCCAAGCTACGGCTTTCCACACTTTTGCTGGCAGTTCGTTCCAAAGTCTCATAACGATCTGAGAGAAGAATTTGTAGAGGAAGTTGATTTTGCAGTAAGGTATGTGAAGTTTAGAAGTAACAGTAGAACAATGGACTCGTTCATAAAAATCGCCCTAATATTGAAAGTTGAATTCAAATACTCAGGGGTGAAAGGTTTGTACAAAATGGAAAACAGAGCAGTGTATTAAAAGATCTGCGATTATTGAAAGAAAGACGATTTAAGCCGACCTGATAGATATATAAATAGGAGTTTGTGTAATGGATGTATTTAAATAGAAGCTGGTGTAAAGCAAAACCAATTGCAAAAAAAATGTGAACTTTCTTATATAGCAATAATGTAAATATTTCTTTGCCCATTATCAAGCAATGAAAGCGTGATCAGAGACCCATCAAATGAAAGATTGCGTCTCGCTCTCACAATCGCTATTATAAATTAATATTACAAGACGTCAGTAATAAATTCTGAAAAGCCTGTATTAGTATAACAATGCAGTTTGATAAAAATTACCTATATTCGATTTTTTACATTTACATTGCGGTTTTAAAAAATATCTTCTATTCCTGACATAGTTAAAGAAAATATATTTTTATACTGGTATCCCTGTGATCATAGATAAATACTAGGAGATCAAATGGAACTCAAAAACAAAATATCATTTTTGGGATCTGCCTATTTTCAGGAGGCGTGTATACCCGTTTGAATTTTCGCCCGGATTATATACCTAACACATTTTTAATGTAATCACTGTTATGTAAACATACATTAAATGCATTCACGTATGCCTTTACGGTACCTAGGTGCATTTAATGTTTGTTTACTACACGTCGTTATATATGAGGGTAATGAAAATAGTTTTAAATGTATTACATAATATTTATTTTAATTTACATCAACATCGATTACAATACACAATAAAATGTTCATAATAAGTAATACAGAAAAAATACATAGAATGTGAAATAAGTTGCTTCCTACATATTATGCACAACACTTAGTTTGAATTAAATTTAAAGAAATTACTATATATATTTAACATATTTTAATTAAAATTAGTAATTACAATCAATATAATATTTTGATATAATATATATCATAATAAATGATTTTATCTTAGCCTAATAATTGCAAGGAAATAGAATCGGAAAAAATATAAAAAAATGTATGGAAACAATTTAGTATACATAACATAGTTAAATAAATAAAAATAACTTCATTAACTTATTTATTAATCTTGAAACTAGGTCAGCCTGTATCTTTTGTTGTAAAATAAAATTTAGAACCACAAGAAAGAATTAAGGTCAGCATTTTGTTTTCAAAAACCCATGTACTTTATCTCCTTTTAAAATCATTTGTACTTTTAACGTAGCAGACTTAAAAATAAAATTACAACTTAAATGATACATTTATGGTAATGATAAAGTCTAAATTCAGACATTATTATTACGTGAGACAGGAAGAAAATACGTAACTATATAAAATTAACAAAAAATTCTTTAATTTTGGAAGGTGTCAGGACCTTCCAAACCGCCCTGACTAGCTACCACTACCCTAAACGTCAATCTGCGGCCATTACACCATTGCTGTGTTCCAGCAGTCATACGTTTAGTGCTCTGTCCAGCTGTCTCGCGGGCATCATTATCCAGAACATCTGCTTTCTAGTCCACAAACGCCAGGTAGCCAGGAGCGCGAACGTGCGCTTAGTGGCATTCTCGGAACATAATGCTACGATGGTCGTACTCGAGGCGGATTTCCCATAGTTCGGACTCAGTAGTTCATGTCACTTGGGGACCCTAGGATAGTCTCATGCTCTCGCTAGTGTTAGGTCGTGTCAAACCCAGATCGCTGACAGTCGCGACAGTTAACGCAGATGGTCTGTCTTCTCAGAAGAAAGAGATTACTTCGTTTCTTCGCTAACACGACATCCACGTCATGTTAGTGCAAGAGACTTTTCTCAAGTCATTTCAACCTCATTAGGAACGATAGGTTAACTAATCGAAAGGGTGACACTCATATCTATCTTAAGAGGTCCCTGCATTACATACGACTCGATCTTTCACAGTTAGAGTACTTAGAAGTCTCGGCATGCAAGGTCAGCCTCACTGGCCATCCCTCCCTAGTCATAGGTACGTGCTATCTCCCTCCCTCAAACGCGATTTTCCCTTGCGACCTGAGGCCTCTTCTAGACCTCGACCTCCAGTAATGCTTACCGGTGATTTCAAATGCAGGCACAACGCTTGGGACGCTGTCGGCGGCAAAGCCAACGGGAATGTCTTCTATAAACTTGCGGAGAAGCTTAACTTCTCTATCTTAGTTCCTTCTTCGTCGACGAGAGTAACCCTCGACCTCAATCAGACGCCAATGGTTCTTAACACCGGCCTCCTTAAGGAGTAGTCCATCGAGTCACTCTGTGCACTCAACTCCACCCATCGCCTGATCGACATAATGCTGGGCCGATGCGCCGATTATCTCTGACCAAAACCTCTGTCAACTGGCAAAGCCTTTTTCCATCCTTGCTTCGAATTTCTCCGTTTTTCTTCCTGTTTTCGGTATTTTTCGATGTGGTACATCCCTCTGCACGCAAAAATACTGAAAAAACGCGAAAAATCGACCAGCCTCACAACCGCTCCTAGTTACTTACGTTAACTTTTTCCCGCCAAAAGATTTTTTTTTCTCGATTTTATAATTTTAAAAATCTGTTTTATACTCCGTCATATATCTGTATTCTGGAATATAATTAATCTTAAATAAGTCCTAGTAATTTTAATTTGAATTTTAAATTTCTGAACTAACATACCCGAAAGTCAATATATGCAGCAAACCGTACCCATGTAAAAAATGCCGTAGGCACGGCCCAAACCACTCAAAATCCTGTAGAAATACCCACCCATTCTGGTGCAGGACCCACTATTAAAACAACAACTGCTAAACGGAACATTACGGTGCAACTGACACAGGAAAGTTTAGAAACAACCCAGAAAGTGGCTACCGAACTAATTTGAATATCACCACCAACGAAGCCCACATATGCAAGTAAAAAAATTGAAGCAAAGACCTACCTAACAAGGGCAAAAAACTTGCTAGGTGATTCATGAAACCTAAAGGCTGAAATAAAAACCGAAGTTTTAGACACGCTAGACAGGCTATGCTGAAGAGCTAAACAAAAGTTAGACACTAAAACCACAACCAAACCCACTAAATTACCTACAAGATCATCACCTCTAGTAAAAACTGAACCCATAAATACGACAAATAAAGATACTACGCCGCAGATTAAGTTAATGAAAGAATTAATAACCATAAACGAAGACCACAAAAATGAACTAATGTAAATTAAAAAACATACCATAGCCCTTATTGCAAATATTAAAGATATACCAATAACCAAGAATGGTGAACAGGCGAGAAAGAAGTATGTAGAGGTGACCAAACTCAACAAAACCATGGCAGACCTGAGAGATGAACTGAATGGTCGAGGTACTGCGCAACCCGTTCATATTAAAACTGCACAACGCTCGTCACACTTCACATGTGCCTATGCACTCTATTATTGTCACGTCGGACAATTAGCATGACATCAGCGAAGAACTTATCACTAAGATAAGGGGCGCTGTGTATGCCAAAAACAGCGGCATACGGGTCGAGAAGTTACGCAAGTTGCGGCTAGAGATCAAAAGGTCGTAATAGGTAGTCACAATAAAGATGACATAGCAAGAGTCAGTAATGCCATTACAGAACAAAACCTTACGGTTAAAGAATCGGAAAACAGGGAGCCACTAATGTAGTCAAGGACGTTCTGGCCTGTCATACAGATAAAGAGCTGGTAAAGGCAGTTAAGAACCAAAATGGACATATGTTGGCGTACATAGAAAAGAAGAAAAGCAAGGAACCCATATACCGCCCATATTGTGATGCAGGTAGTTTACTCGTAGACGTCACTTACGTTATGACAGGGCCTATTCTGTCATTACCTTTAATGCATAATTTTTAAACATGCAATCAATTCTTCTTCCATAATCAATTTCTCGTTTCCGTATCCTCTTTTCCATACTTCATCCCATTTCCTTCTTTCATACATCGCTCTTAAATAAGAAGAGAACAGCTAATTTATTTGTATACAATTTTGCTTTATCTGATTATTCTAAATGATATTCTTATCTAAATATATTGCATTATATTTTCTTCCTATACGTTATCATTATTTTATTACTTTTATTAGCTACCACTTTTTTCGTATTGGACATATTTCCCTATATTTTATCATATATTTATATTCAAGTTTTGTTGCCTTTCATTCTATTTTGAACTACTTTTCAATAAAATTTTAAAAATTGTCTTCGGATGTCGTCCTCGCTCATTAATAGCGCGATGTTATCTTCTTCTGTTCTCTTTCCCATTATAATCTCACATTCACAACGCTCCCTTCCATACCACGGCCAACAAGTGATCAAGTGGGACACAGTCTGGTCCACTCCGATATCACATGTGCACGCGGGACTCTCCTTAAACTTAAACCTGTGCAAGTATGAGGAGAATCCCCCGTGCCCCGTGAGCATCTGGACCAGACACGTGTCCAACTCCATTCTGCGGAGTATGTGGTAGGCTGAGACGGTGTCCAGGAAAAATAACCGCGTTGTTAAGGCCGTCGTTTCTTCCATGTAGCGCATGTTGCACTCCTCAAGCATGTTCAGAGTGAGCTGTCGCTTCACGAATGAGACAGGACACTCCTCATATACTGGTCTTCTTTTCTTCTTCAAGGTCGCAACCTTGGCCAATTGATCCGCTCTCTCCTTCCCTTGCATCCTCGCCTACGCTTTCACCCAATAAAATCTCACATCCATTCCTTTCTCTTTCGCTTTTTTAATATTATCTTTCACTCTTAAAGCTAAGGGGTGGAGGATGTCTGGTCTTGCGACAGTTTCGAGAAAGGTTCTCGAGTAGCTCAGAATGGCACAAACTGCGCTGACCCGCTTGCCGCGTGCCCCCTTTTGCCAATGACAGCTGCTCTGCTTGGTAGACGGCGCAGAAGTTTCCCAGCTTGAACTTTTTACTGTCTCTACGGCGTCCCGCATTACGCAGAACGCCACACCTATTTTACCCTCTATACGGCTGCCGTCGGTGTAAATTTCTGCAGCTGTCGTGAAAAGCTGGTCAACCGCCGCCCCTCCGTCCAGGCAGGAGAACTCGACGCTAATTTGTTCAGACAGGTGTGGCAGTCTCTTGAAGCTGGCTGGCACTTCCAAGTCTCGGTTCCCCAGCACCTGCCGAGAGAGGCCACTTTTTATCGTGCTATAATTGTAGCAATGCACAACTCCCAAAGTTGGTCATAATGCATTTGGACAGGGAAGCCCTATCAGGCGTAAGTGGGATGCTTTAGTACAAGCATCCAAAGTTCTCTGCTAAGGGCAGCCAGGGCAATAAAATAATACCACCATTGAAAAATCATGTAGAATGTTACATGCAAACTTGCAGAGAACAGAATTGGCCACTATAGAACTGATGGTAGAAGCCTCTGCTTCTACCGTCAGTTCTATTACCATCAGTTATATTTTTCTCTGAAAAGCAAAGTAGCTCTTGCTCTGCTTAAGGAGCCTTACGTGGGTGGCTCGAATTGTATGAACTACAGAGGAGTAAGGATCTTTCAAAATACTAAAACCGGAGAAGGAGTAAGAGATTTAAGGCAGCAATTGAGGTCTATGATCAGAATTTCGAAATTACATCATCGTTACAACATCGTAGTGGTGATCGAACTCACACTTGGGAGATAGTAGTTATTTCGTATTACTTCGATCCAGACCAACCGCTAGAGCCATACCTGTAGCATCTTAAGCGAATAAAAGCCGAACTAAAATCAAAACTGCTGATCATAGGTGGGGATGCAAATGCCAAAAATTTGTTTTGTTTTTTAAATGAGGAAGATTTGCAGATACTCAACGAAGGAAATATTCCTATTTTATATTTATATTTGACACCATTAGGGGCAATAAGCTTTTCGAGCTACATCGATGTGACATTGTGCACGGATGACATGTTAAATCTGGTAGAAGACTGGAGAGTGGACGAAAAAGTTAATAGCTCATAACACCTACAACATCAGGTTAAATAAATTGGAGGGTATGAGAGTTCAAAGGACGACATGAATTTATAATACCAAACAGGCTGATTGAGTCCAGTTTCGTAACAAACTGAACAGAAAATTAAAGAAGTTAATTACAAAATTATTAAATGAGTAAGTAAGATGTAATAAATTTAACACTAATTAATTAATATTAATTATTAAAAGTTTTAAACAATATCTTTTTCGCTTGGCAATTTGTTAGAAAGGGATAAACAGATACGTACATGGTCACAAGTAAAAATAGTAGTTCCTATAATTTTCTACAGCGCCCTCTGTTGGGGGTTACGGCGCAAAAGCGTAAAGATTAAAAATGTGTTTCACTGATTAGTTCACGACATTCTTACAAGGTAATCATACTTCCAACTTTGATAGACAAATCCTAGACTACATTTAAAGTTTCTTGAAATACTTTGTTATAAACCATTTCTCTTTTTAGATTTCCTAAAAATGAAAGCAACGTCAACTACGATAGATCGAGGTCGAAGGTAATCGCGAAACGCAGTTGGTTATGTCTGTGGCTTTAAACTTTTTAAATTTATGTAGCTCTTCATGCTAAAAGTAAAACTGAAAGATTAAAATAGTAAAATAAAAATATTTCAAAGTTAAGTGAGTAGAGAAAAAATTACATCATTTTATTTAGTAACGTTTAATGATTTGCTTTGAATTATGTTATAAAAAAATTACATGGACTTATTCCTTGAAAAAAAAAAGTTGAAAGGCCGCATTTGCCTAAAAAAATTATGTGTCTATGATATCCATGTCCGGGCGGTTTTCTAAGCTGTCCACGCATCCAGTCGTTTTTGATCGGGCGCAATTCAAACCGACTATTCGTTGCAATGAAAACTGCGACGCGTTTTTCCGAATCGATATGGCGGGGAGCGATGTGATTCGTTCGTTTTGAATCCTAGTTTATAGCTGTCGACGTCAAATGTACTTTTCTTTTTGTCCTCTTTCCAGATTTTTGATATTTTTGTTAGTGTCACGCCAAAAAGAAAAAAATGCAAATGTGGTCAAAACCATTTGTAGTAAACTATAATATACTTTTATACTCTTATTCTTATACTCTTAGTTTTGCAGTTTGTACAGTATTTACTATAAATGTGTAATTTTTACACTATTTGTTTTATTTACATATCTCCGTTCTAGACACACGATTTGGCCACCCTTTTTACAAAGAGGTGCAACCAATATATATAGATGTTTCTGTAGTTACATGTTTTGAGCACAAGAGCTTAACACTTTTGATAATAATAATAATAAATCTGTATTCTCCAAAATTTGTTAAAAATGATAAAAACGCGGAGTCCCTGACTTCTGTGATAGGTTTACACACGTGTTACAGAAGTCAGTGGAAACATGATAGTAGATTTTTATTAATTATTTATATTAATTCAATAAAATCCAAAAAAATTATCCCTTTTCATATGAAATAAAAATAATCAATAATTATTTATATAAACATTTTATATAAATAATCACTAATTGTTTTTATGTTATAAAATTCAAATTCTAATATATAATAAAGAATAA
>DWQX01001689.1:0-26065 GCA_018245475.1 Pharmacophagus antenor | reverse complement strand
ATATAATTATAATTAAGTAACATTTTTCTTTTCATAAAAAAAAATCGTTTCGAGCTTGCAAATTTATTCTCATTTCAACATTAATAAATAATTTCAATATAGACTTAGCGGTAAAAAATAACTCACGCCCACGTGCGCACAATCATGTAACTTCATGATTTCAATTCTCAGTTTTAAATATGCTTAAATGTCAAATAGTTATAAAAATATTTAATAACTGTTGTTCAAACCCTAATTACATGAGATTTGTTTTAGAGTGAAGTTTGTGTCACACGATACGGGTTGGTCAGGCGATATTCCGATTAAAGAATGTCCAAAGGAAAATGTACCGTGGCTTGTTAAAGGTGAATATGTATTATGTTTTTATTCACTTTTGTTTGTTGTTTTTAATATAACTACGTGAGGAAGACGGTGGCGTGTCATATGCACGCCCATAAGAATAAAACGTTAGCTTACCAAAACACTTCATGATATGCTCCCCGGCATTAAACTTAAGTGGTACATCTTTGCAACCGTACCACGGAAGCTGCGACCCAACTATTATGTGATAGGAGAAATCTACAGAACAACTGCCTACGTGGCGTAGCGAATAACTACTTGCCTTGTAACATAATGGTCATTGGTTCTATTCCGCGACTTCCAAATAAGTGGAGATGTAAGAATTGTAGTGTTTTTTTTAGAACGTGTCTCATTAGCTACTACAGTATTGGTGTGTTAGAATCTTAAACATTAAAAACAAAGCATCATAGGTGTACATTTTTTACACTTACGGGCACATATCATGTTAAATTGAGATTATGTGTTTGCTTATTATCAATGTGAATCCTACCATTGAAAAGTCCAAACTGTGATTGATGCGTATTTTTTGTGCGTTGTGTGAGCAGTGCCGAGCGGTGGTGAGGTGGCCTACGTGTCGGTGTGGTGCCGTGTGACGCGCGCGCGCTCTGATGGCAGGCTGCTCGCTGCGTTCTGGCCGCTCTACGTGCTTCGTTCGCATCTACCACTTGACACCGAAGTATGTATATTACATAATACTAGAGCATTATTTTTTTTCGGCAATAGATAAGGAAATTAAAAATATCCTATATTTATTTGTTGTTGGTCATACATTATTCCAATATTTTTCTAATTATTAACTTTAAGAGATATCTAAAACGCTTAATGTGACGGGAAGAAGAAATAATTTTTTTTTCCTTTGTTTTGCCATATTAATGTTTAGTTACTTAATTTAAAGTCTGAACTGAGATTACTTATTCATTTATTTTATGCTTTGAATCAGTGACGGTAAATCTGTACGTTTTGTGCACGTGATATAAAGGTTGTCATAACAACCGAGGCGTTGAGTGCGAGTGTTACAAACGAGGAGGGCGCGTCGACGAGCGTCGCTCCGCCGGGTCTAGTGCAGTCGGCGCCGGGGCGCGGTGCCAGCACACACCTTGCGGCGCCCGGCACTACGGCTGCGCGCCACAAGCTCACGCTGCAATACCGGTACAAACTTCAGCCTTGGTCTTACCTATCTATTCACCATGTTTGTATATATTTTATACCACAAAATGACAAAAGCAATAGCAATAATATTTGGTAATATGCCTACCCATAATAAACTTTCAGTGTTCAAATAACACTATATTAATTAGAGTGATGGTTATATCCAGTTATACGGGTAATTTCACTAGTTACAGCGACTTTCAAACCCAATTTTCATGAATAATCTGCTGACACATTTAAAATTTTATGTGTTTTTTCCTAGAGACAAAGATAACAGCAGCGACCAATATAGATAACGATGTTAAGCGTTTATGTTAACAGTAGGCCGATGGATTATTAGGTTGGCTTACAGCAATACGGTTCTTATAAATAAAACAAGTGGATTTATTTTGATGTCATTGAGAAGTTTCTATTATCCTGCTCGGTGACATTTCAGATAAGAGAGACGTACCACCCGTCAATACACAATGTGTGTTCATACATGTTGTATCCATTAAGTTTGTTATATTTGATAATTATTTGAGATAATGATGTTAATACTAATAAATAATGTTGTAAATTTCTTTATGATAATATAACAATAATAAATTTCTGGCAGAAATATTGAGTGTCCCGTAACACGCGAAGCAGTTCCTTTGCACTATGGCGTCACCGACACCTCTGTTTTCGACAAGTGCGCGCCTGTGCTTAACATAGACGATGTTCTGCAAGAAATCAACGCTTGGTATGTAGCAACACACTATTTCTATCTCGTATTTTAGTGTTTAATATGCGGTATAATTGATTGGCGAAAAAGTCTTTCCGCATATAGTATGTATGAACTTGTAATAAAATCTTTGGCTATGCCATTTGTATCTGGCTGGTTTTTAATATCATTAAAAAAGTTTTAATTTTATAGAAGACAATTCCAAATTCAAATTAAAAAAATGTGTGATTTTCATTTGATTTTCTTATTGTTAAAATGAATGAATTTAATGAAGATATTCGATACATTTTATAATTTCACTACAAAAAGGTAAAAATGCAATACAAACCTTAAAAAAATTTATGATGTTTATGGACCTAATATCTGTGAGAGTAGCGCAAATTTGGTTTAAGCCTTTACAATCCGGAAATTTTGATATCAAAGATGCTCGTCTTTCTGGTCTCCCTGTTACGGACAAAATTCATGTAATTTTTGAAAAAGTGTGGCAAGATCGGCATATTAGTAGATACGACGAAGCTGGTGAACTGGAAATTGACCACAAAACGCTTTTGGCGCATTTAAAAAAAGCTGGGTATTTGTATGCCTCATGAGCTCACTGAAAGAAACCTAATGAACCGTGTACTCATTTGTGATTCTTTATTTTTTTATTTTTGATGTAATGAAACTGAACCATTTTTGAAGAAGCTGATAACTTGTGATGAAAAAAGGATCATGTACGACAAGATTGTGGGAATAAGATCGTGGTCAAAGGCTGGTCAGGCTTCACAGACTGTGGTGAAAGCCGGGTTAACACGCAACAAGGCGATGCTGTGTATATGGTGGGATTGGAAGGGCATTATTCATTATGTGTTACCGCCAAGCGGGGCCATTGATTCTGAACTGTACTGCGAACAACTGATGAGATTAAAACAAAAACTTGAGATAAAGCGGCCGGAATTAATCAACAGAAGGGGTGTGGTATTTCACCATGACAACGCTAGATCTGACACATCTTTAGCCACTCAGCAAAAATTACATGAGTTTGACTGGGAGGTATAAATGCATCCGCTCTATAATCCTGACCTGGCACCTTCAGATTTTCACCTGTTCCGGTCTCTGCAAGAATTTCTTAGACAGTGACAGGTTAACATCACGAGAGGACTGCAAAACCATTTTTCGCAGTTTTTTGTTCAGAAACCCCAAAATTTTTATAGCAATGGGATCACGTCCCTACCTACAAGATGGCAAAAAGTATGACAACAAAATGGTATATATATACTTTAGTGAAATGTAAATAAACTTATAAAGAAAAACCTTTTGAATTTTTATATAAAATGCGAAGAAACTTTTTTCCCAACCTTAATATATGGAATTCGTCATTAAATAAATTCGACTACCTATTCTAATCAGTTTAAAGAAACTTCATAACTTCGTAAAGTATTGTCTTTAATCCTTTGCGGAGTGAGCGCTCCTCACCATTTTGGTCTTCGTTGGATTAGTCTTTGTCATTTGCTCCACTTTACTTGACACAGAACTATTGAAACTTGATACAAGACGCGGCAGAAAACAAGGCGATATTGAACCATATTTGATATCGGACTGCAAAGGGTTGGAATATATATGAACGCCTTTGTTTGTATTCTTTAAATATAAAAAAAAATTTATTAGGTCGTTTAAATATTGTGAGATATTCCCTATTTAACTTTAAAAAAAATCGGTAGCCGTCAGAGTCATTAAAAATATCTTTTCTCAGCTTATTAATCATTTTAATTAAAATATTCGTATGTATGTAAATAACAGGTTAGAACAAGCGGGTCGAGGGACTCGATCGGAGTGGCCGTACTCGCTGATCCGCCGTCATTGGCATGAGACGTGGCAGCCCTCACTCCTGCAGCCACGATGTGACGTTACGGTTTGCAACCACTTGTATTCCAACACATAGATGAACGAATTTGTTCATGTATTGGAATCTCTTTTCTTCTATATAATATCCGCATATGCAGGTGCGGTACACGGCGGTGGTCGCGGGTGGCGGGTGCTCGCTAATGGCACGACTTTGCCCGGCCGCACTGCTCGTGAGCGCTGCTCCTCTTCCGCTCACGTTGCGCGCACATGACGCTGCGCCGCTGTGTAGACTGGAGCCCGGACATGCTGTATCACCTCCCTCCACATTACTAACGGTATTTATAAAATTCTCTTTCTTTATTTTTATATATATAACTAGAAACAGGTCCCTGTGTGCGAATGGCAAGTAGTGGTAAGTAGCACGAATGAATTCATTCAAGGCACTCTTGCCTTAATGCTTTGAGTGCCTTATGCTTTTCATTGCCACAGTGATTTTACTAGCTACACCTCCCTTTTAAATTGAAACATAACATTTCTGTTTGGCTGCGGAAATCGGAAGACCGTCTCTTCAGCATATGTATAAACTCCTTGCCCATTCGCAATGTCAATCGAAAGAAGGTAATTTTTTTAATGTTCCAGAAACCGTTCTTCTTGTCACTGGATGTTGGGCGTGAAACTTTTGTGAGCGAACCGCTTTGCGTAAGCACTTGTGAGCCGGGCCGTTATGGAACACCTCCGGCCTCCCACCTAACACTCGACCATGCCACGCATATTGCCATACACTGCAATCAAAAGGTACATCAACGTCATGTACAATGTATACACTCAGTGGTCATACAAATCCTATATATAACATCACACTCTTTTACAAACTTTGTACTATTTTATGTGATGAACTAATAAAAATGTGTTCTCTAATTTTGATTCAAGTTTTAAAAATAATAGTTCTTTTAGTTTTTTGTTTGTAATGAGGTAAGTGTTATCTTTGATTTCCAAATTCTCTAATTTAGAATCCAAAATCAATTAAATATATGCATGTGAACATTTTATCTTAAGCAATTGAAAAGTGATAAATTCTATTTAATTTTAGGTAGCGTTGCTTACAATGTATTATGAAATTAAGGAAGACATCAATGTTATAGGCATCACCTCCACATACGTTCTCATAAACAAGATGGACACGAATATTCTGGTAGGTAGTTAGTTAGCAGTGCAATTGTAACTTCATATTGTATTGTTGATTTACCTTATTTTGATATTGCAGGTGACCTGTATAGCGGTGCCTGAAGATACGATTGATGATGTTGCACTTAACCCGAAATCTTTCAAAGTTATTCCACCCACAAAGAAAGAAAGGTAAGAAGGAATCGAAGTATATAAATTATTTACAATTTATTAATAAGTTGTAATTGACTAGGGCAGTATTTATGTAGATCAAATCGATGTATTAATTTTATTGCGTGGTCGTGTTGTCGTGCAGGGGTGTGGAAAGGAGTTTGGGCGAAGCGCTATGCCGTGCCTGGGTGTGGGGACGATGGCGTAGTGGCGCAAACGCGCTTACCTTCCTGTGCGTGTCTCTAGCGCATGGCGTGACCGTCCCCGTGCGCCTCGCAGCGCCGCCAGCGCGTCGCGCTATCGCTCTGCGTGACGAGAGTAACCGATCAGTGCGTACATTATTTCACGACATCTTAAATCTTTTTTAAACTTTTACAGCTCTTAAATATATAAATAAAATTTACATATATAAAGTGCCAACATGTATAATATCCTTTCAAAAGAGATTACAAAAGGTTTTGACATAATTAAAGCTTATAAAATTATCATTTTATACTAAAAAAAATAATACTCAACGTACCTTTTTTTAACAAGTCATATGTGTGTATTTTAGGTAGCAGTGGTAGTAACACAGCAGCAACACGAAGGTCGCTGGCAGGTGGTGGTGGCGCCGGACCCGTGCCCGCAGTTCCTTGTATATAACTACTCTCGCGGGGCTCTCGCTGTCGCGCAGGCACTCTGGCCTGGTCATGACGAAGAGGAATCCAATGTAGCTAATATGGCAAGTTAACAAAAAATGAACAGATATAATTTGTAGTACCGAACGTTACTTTGCGAAACTCCAAGACTAAATTAAACAAACATTTATTTGCTCATATCCGCTTTGTTTAAAGCGTTGAGATTGTATTTTAGTCGCAGTATTTGCGGTTAAACAAAGTGGGAATTAGCAAATTAATTTTTGTTTTATATGGAACATTTATTGTTTTGGCAAAACATAAAATCTACATTTTTGAACATAAACGATTGATATAACTTTTGATTAGATATTTAGATAAATAATCTATACACAGCCTAGTTACACTTGTTAAAGGGAATATGATATGATATCAACCGCTGCCGGTGAACTTACGACGAGTAATTGCAGGCTGTACTCCACATCTTGTCAAAGTATACATTTGTTAATGCGTGTACCCGAGTTGCGTAAGCCTTGCCTGCTTACGTCATTATCATGTTAAATATCATACAAAATGTGCAATTTTTATTTTAAAAATTTTAATTTAAAAGCGGTTTTAGACGGATACGTAACACGGTTGGCACATTTGTGCTTACTACTACTACTACTATAGTAAAACTACTTCGATGGTAGTTTTACGAAATATTATATATATATTTGCGTATATTCAGGCGGCGAAGGAGTGTGAGGGTGCTCGTTGGTGGTGTAAAGTGGAGCCGGGAGGCAGTACGCACTACTCTAGCCCAGGGCACTGCGCGCGGTATCCACCACCCGCAAATCCCTCGACACCCTCATCGCTTTCATCGAGCACAACTAATACGTCCGCTTTGACTTTCCTTACATTCGCTCACACGACAGGTATGGCAACGAATAAACTCATTCGTACAAAGGTTATAAAGAAAAGAATATTTAATTCTTAATAACGGGCCTGTTGGTATAACGATAGTAACTCTGCCTCTTACACCAAGAGTCGCGGTTTCGATTCCCGTCCAGGACAAACAAGGTGTTTGTTGTGCATCTGGTCGTTAATATATATTCAAGTGTTTATTTTAATATTTCTATGTATACTTGTGTATATATATATAGATCTCTGATAACCTATACCACAGGCGATTGGCTACTTATGTTGGGATTAGAGTAATGTGTGTGAAATGTCCCCGATATAAAAAAGCATTAAAAATCCCAAGTAACAGTAAGTGCTTTTGTAGAATTTGAATAATTTTCTATCAACTGTAAAGATCAAGTCCTTTTTATACTTTTTTCCCTACACATAAATATGGCATAGCTTTGCGAATTTGATTGATACGGCTATTCATTTACAAAATGTATTACCAACGTATATAACTATTAACAATGAGGGGGAATATAAAAAAATTGTACTGTGAAATATTATTTTATTTAGAGGATAGTAGAAAACTTCTTTGGTGCCCTGCCGTGGCGGTGGCGGACGGGGAGCAGATGCTGCAGCTGGTGGGCGGCGTGATGCTGAAGCTGCGCGTTCGGACCGCGCCGCACTCCACGCTGCTCGAGTTGCAGAACATTGAGCAGGTTTGTGACGGTGCTAACATGTCCAAAGTAA
Source organism: Pharmacophagus antenor (assembly GCA_018245475.1). NCBI lineage: Eukaryota > Metazoa > Arthropoda > Insecta > Lepidoptera > Papilionidae > Pharmacophagus > Pharmacophagus antenor. The sequence continues at coordinate 18,460 of DWQX01001689.1, read as the reverse complement.
AAAGAATCTTTTCATTCTACTTTTAACTTCACTAGTAGGTTGATTGATTAATATACCATAATTTAGTAACAACATTAGATAACCGGAAATTACTTTTCTTTTTCTTTTATCTGCGATGGGCTATCACTTGTCCTCTATTTCATACGATGATAGTGGCAATGAATCCGAGTAAGCGCGCTCGTTTATAATACTCTGGCTTTTATATGTATAACCGCTCAAACACAGCTGTTATGGCAGTAGATTAACAATGAAGGTGATAGCTCTAAAAACCGTACCACCATGATAATTCTGCCACGCAAGTGGCTAGGAATCGAACCTGGAATTACCGTATTACAAAGCGAGCGGTAAACCACTTCGCCACGAAGGCAGTCTAAATTACTAATTTTTTTTTATTTAATTATTTTCCATTACACTCGTGATTGAAACGTTTCTAAAAAGTAAGTCAAGCTTAATAACTTTATTCGCTTTCACTATTGTCTTTAATAAAAATTATATCACTCTATGTAATTCCTAAGAAATTGTCAGATAACGATGAACGCAATTCTATTTACACAGCATGACATATCTGCAAGCGACATACGGCGGCGGCTGGCAGGATCCTCTTCTGATGTCCCTCTGCAAGACCAGGTCAGTGATAATTATATTCATTGTTATATTAAAAAAAAATAGTTTACAAATTAATATGATTTAATTTCACAATGATTTACTTATAACTTATTTGTTATTAGTTCTGTAAACTACATTAATTTAGTTGTAATAGATAACCATCGATTATGAAGATTTTATGTTGCCATTTTTATTAAAATAGTTAAAATAAAATTTTATTTTCCAGAGACTTGTAAAAGAAAGCGGGGAGTTAGAACGAGTTAATGCTGCATCGCATCGTGAGTTTATCGTCTTTTATGATAATTTTATCAAAATAATGAATGCTCTATTTCATTAGTAAGCAACGAAACAAAATCAACTTATTATCACTTAGGTACGTACATAAAGTATGTGCACATATTATTTTCAAGCACGGACAGTTGCAACTTAGTTATAATTCCCGAAAAATAAAAAAATAGGTTTGTAAATGATCTAAATGAATCGGGATTCAACTTTTTTTTTCGTGACAGTATTGGAGCTTTCAAAGTATCGGCAACCGGTTGATTCCGAAAATAATTCCATTGCCAAAGGCGAAACTAAATCGGGTATGAATGAGGAGTCTAATGCACTATCTTCGGCTTCTAATGCAAATCCTACAGCAAATACTGCGGAAAAGAGTAAGCTAGCTACAAAGCAAAATAACGGTGTGGAGGATGTAATAGCTGCTACAGGAATTACCAAAGCGGAACAAAACCGCGATAGCAATAGAGGCTCTAGTATAATGAACACTAATGGAAACGATTTTTTGGCCGGTAAGAACTCTGCCGAAAGAATACTTATTGTATATTGTAGTAGAAGGTAACGAGGGTTGTTGTACTGAAGTAAATTATGAATTTTATGTACAAGTCAGTGTCATGTAGCCTAATATATATATATATATCTCGTATACCAGTAGCTTTCTCATAGCCCGATCGTTTTGATTGTTTAATGTAACCACGACTTTAGAATTTTTATATTTGTCTTGGAAATCTTTCATAATTCTGGAATGTTGTTATAGCTATTAATTTTTTCAATTCTTTCTTTTTACTTTCTTCGTTTCCTTTATTCTGAAAGTTACAATGTCGCGATAGGTATGGAACGAGCGCAGACGATGAGCATGTTGACAGTCCGTAGTAAAGAGTTTGGCTGTTCCGAGGGTTACTTGGTCCACAGGAACTTAGCTGAGCCCGGTCAGTTTTGTTTTTTGTTGTATTTTATTATTTTTTGTTTTGCACAACAATTCGGGGCGATTTTTTACAACCTTTTAATATTTAATTAAAAAGATATTAAAACTAAAAATAACTTAGAATGATCAATAGTTCCTCTCCTCTTTAATATTATTAAGAGTTACTCTTATATATCAATCGTTCTACAATGTTGATTTTTATAATAAAGCATCTATTATCATCAAATAAGTTTTGCACACACTATGTGTCGGTTTCGAATGGGTTAACAGGTATTTTATAGTTTAAAAGTAATATTTTTTTAATTCTTTTTATTTATATTTATAAATATTCAGATAGATTATGTGGCCTTGCACTTTGCTTTGAAAATTAAATAAATAACGACAATTTGCTTAGTAATTGTATATAGCTTACTTAAATCTACACACATTTGTAGTTTTAGAATATTCCGATGATTACCGTGTGAGCGGCCACGGCGAGGGCGCTGCGGAGCGCGTGCTTTGCGAGGTGCGCGAACTGCAGGCGCGACTGGCAACCGCTGCGGATCGCGAGCCGCTGCTCGCCCTGCACCTGGACAATGTGCGCGCCGCATACAGCGTCGACGCACTCGTATGCATACATATTTACGTGCAACCCTAACCGTATTACTATATAATACATTATTATATAGCAAACATTAGCGACAACATAGCGTGAAGAGTACAGCGATTAGCGGTAGCAAAAACAGAATCGCAACTTTTCTAAACTAACTTCAGTTACGACTATAGGCTAAAATGAACTGCACCAAAAAAACTTTTTGCTATGGCAGCAACGATTTTGCAATTACGTGATGAGAACCTTCCAAATTACATCATTCTACTCTACTGTTGATTTGTCTCTTTATTAGTATTAATGTCAACATCAACCTAAGGCATATCTCTCATATTTAAATACGTGCAAACACAAAGCACACATGCACACGCTTGTAAATTTCATTAATTTATGTTTACAATTTCATGATTTAATGTAATTATAGAAATTACGTCGAAACAAATTCAGCATTTTCAGAAATTAGCAGGAATAAAACCGACTCGTAGAAAAGATAATTGGTTTACGGGGTGCAGATTTTTTAATGTAATGTTATGTTTAACATAACTAGCCTGGCCATAAATACTGTTCTATAAAAACTTTTTTTTTTCAACTTTTTAATTATTTCGAATTTGTAAACGTTTATTATAAAAACTTCTTTCGATTTCACGCTATTTAACATATTTTTTCTTGTTCATTATCAAATTACAATATGGAATGGGGTGTTAAAGAAAATTGGAATATCGCACTATCAACATATACAAAAACATTTCCTCTGTCGAAGACCAGAAAAGATTTAGGTGGCCGCGTGCTGTTAGAACTACAAAGGCTGTTATTGCCGTTAAGGCAAGAATTCGTCGAAATCCCGTCAGGGAACAGAAATCTTATAGTGAAAAATGAAGATTCCCGCTAAGAATTTGTCGCGTATTATAAAATAAGACCTGGAGCTCGTTGTTTATCGTCGATATACAGGACATGCCTTAAATCAATCTTTACAATTTAAGAGAGTGAATCGATTAAAACGCCTTCTGTCGCGATACGCAAGTGAAAGGTACAAACATATCCACTTTTCCGATGAAAAAATTGTCACGATTGAAGAACACTACAATAAGCAAAATGATAAAATGTCCGCTCATAGTTCTTAAGAAGCTGCTCAAGTAGTCGTAAAGGTGGTCAACGCAGGACGCGTTAGTGATGGTTTGTTGGAATGTCTTATCAAAGAGTCATAAAACTACATTTTTTTGAAGAAGAAGTAAATACCTCAGGCAAAGTGTATCAAGATACAGTCTTGGATCGTGTTGTGAAACCACTCAATAATACACTTTAAAAATATACCATGACTTTCTTTCAGTGGACTGGCCCTCATCTAGTCCAGATCTCAACTCTTTAGACTTCAAATTATGGTCATTTTTAAACGACGTGGACTGCTCTATACGACACGACGATATTGTGTCTCTTAAAAACTTTTGGAGCAAGCAGTGGCGAAATTTCCCTTGGAAACAGTGTGTAAATCCATAGATTCGTGGCCAGACAGTTAAAAACCAAAGTTGGTCATTTCGAATAGACTTAGTTTAATTTTTTGCTGAGACTAATAAATATGTAGGTATAAGTTTTAGTAATATTATTAGATTAGTCCATATGAAATGTCGGATTTTCAAGTCAATATATAAAACTGCATATCTTTTTTCACAAATAATTTACTTAATCAAAAAATGCTCCATTCGCTTCATTACACCTTTCCCAACGTGACTTTAAAGCATAGATGCCTGTTTTAAAAAAAAATTGATCTTTAAAATCAATAAATTCAGATATCGAATTTTTCATCTTCCTCCATTTTCATTCTGTATAGCACATAAAAACAGATCCAAATGTTTAAAAAATGTAAGTCGGTTGGCGAGAGATCCGGTGAATAGGCTGAGTGCTGTAAAACTTCATATTTCAATTCATTTAATGTATGCGGCCGAACATTGTCGTCAAAAAGTAGTGGGCCATGCCGATTAACGAGCGATGGGCGTATAATTTTCAATTTTACGTGCATCTCCTCAATGTACTGGCAGTACTTTTCGGCCGTTATTGTCTCCCCGGTTCGAAGGAACGAGTAATGAATTACCCCAGTCACATTTCACCAAACTGTGATTAAAGTCTTCCGTGGATGAAGTAATGGCCTTGGAGAATCAGCAGAAAGCTTAACCCTATCAAGCCAACGCGTACACCTTTTCCTGTTATCGTAAAGAACCCACTTTTCATCACAGGTAATAATCTGATCGAAAACTGGCTCTCGATGAAATCCATATATATAATATACAAATATTAGCAATGAGCATACGTTCAACTGATCCAGCTTATTTCGCTCGGTTGGTTGATGCGGTACCCACTTATCCATTTTTTTCACTTTGCCAATTTTAGAAAGATGTCGCAATATTGTTGTATCGTCAACTTCCATCCTGGTAAACAAGCTACCTCGTGGATACAGTTGTATTCGCTTCCATCAATCCCTTCAGATCATCATTTTTCACGCTTATTTTGGGTCTTCCTGGCGGTTCGTTTTGTAGTGAAAAAGCACCAGACCGAAATTTTTCAAACCATCGCTGCACTTTCGATCGTTAACAGTATTCTCCTCAATCGCCTGATTCATGGTGTGCACAACTTTTGCTGCATTCTTACCAAGTTTATACTCGTACAAAAAAAATACCCGAATATCGGTTAAATTCACATACGTGTATAGAATAAATTTTGGTTTCGATCGTGATAGAGAAATTTATACTCTGTGACATAGAAGAAGGAAAAGAAAACTTTTTGCAGAGGGGCCGCAGCACAGTGACAGTGTCGTCGCTGCAGGTAGACAACACGCAGTATGTTTGCGGACAGTTTGACTTCGCGGTGGTGGCGAACTCGCGAGCGCCGCGACCCGCTGCTGCACGCTGGCCACCCCTTTGGGGCACTACCACCACGACGCCACTACTTGCGACCCCCAAAGACGAACAAGCCCTGCAACTGGATATCGTCACCGACGCCTGGACAGTGGCTGAACAACGTTTCAATGGTACGCATAAAAGATTAATATAATTTTTTTAATTTCACATCAAATAAAGTAAAGCTGATTTGTTTTATGTACTATATATACACAAATCTACAAATTTTCTTGTTGTTCACTAATAATCTTTGACTAATTATAAGTGATTAAAGTACAATAATAAAAAATAAAAACCAACTCGACTTTTTGTTGTTTGTTATTGTCTCTACTATATTACAAGAAACCATCATGACTATTACAGTGAACGCTGAAGAGAATACGCGCCCGGTAGAGCATGGACAACATTTAATAATTTTAACATGATTATATAAGTTATTTTAGTATACATACTTTGGCGTAACAATCATATAACAATTTGTTTAAAAACTTTAAGTTTTATTAAGTTCAAAATGCGTTTGATTGTATTTGTATTTTCCATTTATCGATTACAGTAGATTAAATGACATTAGACTTTTTTCTGTATATTACTTTCTATCTTATTTTATATATTAAGGTGCCACTAACACAAGAAATTTGTTTACCGAACACAAGAAATTTATTTAATAATTATTAGTAACATAGATTTATATGAAAACGACATGAAATCAAATATGTACTAGAAAACAACATTTTACTTTAATTGTAGAGGTGACAGAGATAGAGGTCCGGGTCGGTCCACTAGCGCTTTACGTAGAAGACGCGTATGTGCGTGCACTGGCGACGCTGCTGCGTGACGCGTGTCCGGCGAGCGAGCCCGATTCGCACGCGCACCCGCTCTCTGTTGCACGCACTCTACAGTGTCCGTTGCGTCTACGTTCACTCACCGTGCACCCACTCGACGTAGCGCTCACTTTGCATACGGCTGTTAGTATAATTACACAAATTCAAATAATCATTGATAATGTTTTCTATATAAATTTATTTTGTAGTAGATATATGAGCGGTAATTAAGGTTCAAAATCTGTGATTTTTTGCAGGTCCGCATGTACATAGCGCTCGATCAGAGCCCGCTGCGACTTGGCGCGTTCAACCTGCGTGACGTGATGACCTCTACTGAGCGGTTGACGCACGCTCTCACGGTGCACTACCTATCCGCCGCACTACTCAGCGCCGGTAAGTGCAACTTTATAATATGACGTAGAAGGTATTATTACTCTTTGTTTTACTGTTTTGCAACTAGCGTCAAATAACTTTTGTCTCTTTATGGTAACTTGTAATAAAAAAAATTAGCAATCCTAGAAATCAATATTCAACTTTAAACCTCATAGGTGTCTCGTTACTCTCATTATAAATTTATTCTGTTTGAGTATTGTTAAAAGTAGTAAGAATATTCGGTTGTTTGCATGCAGACAAACACAAGAAGAAGTTTATTTTATTAAATATATGTTAATAGCAGAAATGTGCAAAAACACGTCAAATTCTCATGCAGTCTATCAGTATCACCATCAAGGCAAAGATAATCAGAGAGAATCATACGTGTTACAAATATATCAATATGTGATAGGATGGGTAGTGGGTGGTCTGGAGCTAGTTGGGGCACCGGGCGCACTGGCAGCCCGCGTGGGAGGCGCGGTCGGCGGGGTGCGGGGTGTGGCGAGTGCAGCTGCTGCTGCACTTCTACGCTCGCTGAGCGCTGCTGCCGGCTCTCTCGCGCGCAACCTTGATCTGCTAGCCGGCGACACCGAGCACGCACAGCGGGCGGCTGCGGCTAGGTCTGACCCCATAAATACCTTACACACACAATTTTATTGATATATTTTTCTTAAATAATTGTTTTCATTATTTCGTTCTGTGTCAGTTTTTTTTAATAGTGGGAATTTAATGTAAATATAATAATTAATGAATATAAATTTCAGACGACATCCACCGCCTAGTTTCATGGCTGGTCTTACAGCTGGCCTCACTAACTTTGCAATTAACATACTGGGTACGTAGTAAAATAAAATTATTTCTGTATCTAAAGATACTGTATTACGATTTTTTTTTTCAAGATTTCATGTGATTACGTGTGTGTATGTTCATGCGAGTGTGTATATCCATACAGGTGCAGTAGGCGGACTTGCTCATCATCCGGTGGTGGGCGTATGCGTTGGCGAGGCAGGGGGCGGCGCGGCGCTGCGGCGCGGGTTACTCGGCGCGCTCACTAAGCCGCTGAGTGCCACGGCCGACCTCGTTGCGTATGCGGGACATGGACTTCTGGCGCAGACCGGATGGCATGTCACGCCGCAGGTGCTTAATACAAGCGCATGTGAAATATTTTTTTTAATTCAATAAGACATAAAAACTAGTACATATTTTATAAAAAAAAAACAATGTATATCTATTATATAACCTTTTACGTATAACAATATAACTTTGTATGCATTTTAGGCATTATACACTGATGATGATTAATAAGTCAGATGTCATTATGTCAAATGTTAGTTTCAATAAGCCATTCATCAATGGTAACAATAATGATCATAAGCTAAACGGTTTTAGTCGCGTGTATGGAGCGGATCGGAGTACGACGTAAGCGGCAGCGCGGAGGTGTGGCGCCGTGAGTGCGTGCGCTGGGCGTTTCGGCTCGCCGAGCTGCCCGCGCTTGCCGGCTTCCGCGTGCTACTCGACAATGCGCCGCTACTGCTCATCGTCACGCACAAGGTATCTGTCAAGTCAACGTCACACTGAACCCTCTTAACTTCCATCGTGGCGTCTCATTAGCTCTAAGATTTGATTCCTAGACTAAATGGGTTTTGGATTTTTTCAAAATCTTCTGGCTAGTAATCACCATCAATGTCAATATACCACTATATTCTCGTCGAGCATGCTTTACCATCTACACACAATTTATAACAACATCATGTAAAATTGAATCTGTAACCCTTAAAGAAATATTGCACACCTTATAAATTCATTATAAACATCTTTTTAAGTCGATGTACGAATTCTTTTTATAATGCGCAGTTCTTGGTGGTCGCTGATCCTGAGACTGAGCGCATCGTTGAAATGATAGATTTGAAGACATGCATAGTCCAGCCTTTAGAAGGCCACATCATTGAGGTAATATACAAGTGATTGTATTACTTAATTATTTTAAAGTATGCATAATTTTTCTAGTTTAGTCTGTAGTAATCTGAAAGTGATATGCAAAAATATCATACAAATATACAAATTTTAAAGAATTATATGTTATATATTTTAAAAAATTATTAACTAAAAGTTACAAACATAATATAAGTATTTTCGTAAATAGTTATTGATCAAATTTTATAGTTTTTGTCCCACCGTATATGACAAAACTATTGATTCGAAATAGTTAGGAAGGTGCTAAGTCTCCGCGACTTGAAAGATTAATAGACTGGAGAAACTGTTTTCTTTCCTAATTATTGATAAATGTTCGTTCTTTTGTTAGTTGATGGTAAAACAGAGACGATCGACCAAAAGCACAGAGAGCAGAACAGCGACCGACGAAGACAATGAATATCAGGTGAGTATTTAACATAATTTAACACATCTAGTCTAGAATTTAACACATTTATTTGTATAATATAATCAGAGTAATTGAATATTAAAATTATGGTTTGTTACTTTCCTTAGTGATTATTATGTTTTTTCTTCAAGTTTATGTTAATTAAAATACTTTTTAATATATGGGTATCACGCAAGAACACATTTATTTGTAACTAGCTGTCCCAGAGAACTTCGTACCGCCTAATAGTCAATGCATATCGTGTTTTTTTTTTTGTTACTACTAATAATTCTACAGGAAAATCTTTATAGTTTTACGTCCGAAAATTTTTAATTTAAAGTTTTGCGACGGGCCATCTAGTATTCATTTGTTAAACTAGAAGAAATATGTTTAATCCGAAGACAATCTTTTTAATATTTTATTACTTTAAAGAAATGCATTATGAAGATAATCTTATTACTCACTACCACGCAGGGACCCTCAGTTTTTTCGGAATAAATGTTGATTGACCCTAGATGTTGATTCATAAGTGACCTACTTACCAAGTTTAATGAAAAACTCTTTAAGTAGTTTATTTGTGATTGACTGTCTAAGAGGCAGACAGACAAACAGACTTAACATACAAAAATATTATTACACTTCCAAATCCACAAAACGTCCATTTCAGTTAAAATGGTCAAAAAATGTTCAATGTACAGTTTCAATTATGTTACAGCTTTTTATATGTTTTATGTGTAGATATATGTATATATTAGTGAAATTAGTTTTTAGGTAATCATTTAAAAAAATGGTTTAAATATATAGTCGGCAACTTTTTCACTATATATCTGCTTGCAATTGGTCATAGATATTTTGTTAATTGAAAAACGATACATGTAATGGAAATAGTCTACAGGTAAACAATTATTTTTGTGATCGTACATAAATAAAAAAGGAACAATTAAAGATGCGAATTGTCAATTTCTTCTTAATGATGTTAGTTAATAATGCTGCCACTAGCATGGCCGTTATTAACTAAATGCCTCCATTTATGTGAGGTATCGTAAATAAAATTGAGCGGAATGTAACAAATTGATTACGAATTATTTAGGTTGATGATTTTTTGCAATGTATTTTTTTAGACACGAAACTGCAATTTTATCTCCCTATCTTCATTTTCGCCGCAGTCATCGTAATTTCATACGTTTTATAAGTTCTGGTTATCAAGTCTTTATCGCCAGATTCATGTAACGTTATTTCATATGAATTACTGTAGTGGCGATAGTATATAGAATGTTTGTGATTTTAAGATCGGTTTTTAATAATGTTAAAAAGATGTTTTACATATTTGTATTACTAAGTTGAAGGTTTTTACTATTTCAATTTTCTTTACTGCTAGCTATTATTACGTCCGCCCCTTGTTAGTTTATTTTTATATAGAATGTAAAGAATTAAGGCGTAACGTATAAACGAATATTTTATACATGTAGATAAGCGCGGCTGCGATGGCGCGCGTGGCTCGCTACACGGGCGCTGGCGTGGTGCCAGGCGGCGGAGGCGGCGCCGCCAGTGTGAGCGGTGCGGGCAGCGGCGCACCAGATATGCGTGTCTTGCTGCTCCGCACGACGCCGGTGCAAGCACACGCGTTGCACGCCGCACTCGTGGCCGCTTCGCATCACAACTGTCCCGCTCACTTCCCTCTACTCTAAGGCATAATTCAACTATTTTAATATGCACTATAAATTGCAGATAAATTATTTATATCACTGTATTTACACAATGATCTATAATTCCTTCCTTAATAGTTGTTATTACTCTTATCATTTTCTGGTAAAGCCTCTACATTACTTAAAGTTAGCAGTCAGTAATTTGAACTTCACCTTGTCCATGGCTAGACGGAAAAGTACTGCGACTGTTTTTATACCAGTCCAATCCCGAATGTCACGTAACATTGATTGCCTACGTCTTTTATCACCTCTTTTCTCTATTATTTTTCCCGTCATGATGGTTTGTAACAGTCTACATCTACCTTGTCGCAAGATGTGTGCTAGATACGCTACTTTACACTGCTTGATGGATTTAAATCTTTGTTCTTATGCATTTGGGCAAAGACCTCCAGTACTGGATACTAGTCGTTCAACATATGCATGCAACAAAAGGCTTCGATTTTCTTGCTAAGGTCCATGTTTCGAAATTATGTAAAACTAATGACCAGATGTAGCACCATAAAAACATGCAAAGTATAAGGGAAAATTGACTGTTACAACGGACTCTCTTCATTTTCATGAATGTTGATCATGTAATTCCTATGCAAACCCATATGTCAATATAACTTTTCCATGAATTTGTTACCCATGAGCCAAGGAATTTTTTTATGTCTGTCCACACTTCGCAAATTGATCGCGCCTACTTATATGTGTGTTGGTAACTGGGATTTCTCCGAAACTACCATGTGTTTTATCTTTGGCAAATGCATTGTTAACCTCACCTTTCTGCTGCATTCATTCAGATTCATTCAAGATTCAATCAAGCCATGATTAGACTAGTTTTACTTAATGCTTTAATACATCAAAGATTACCACGAGTAGGGACAAAGGAAGCGGTACATATATATATATATATATGGCGCCATTCATTAAAGTATTTATAAAAAAAAAGTTTAAAAACGCATAAAAGAAGTGCAATATCGTTTATTTCAGTTGTTTGTCTTTCTTTTATTTTTTTATTATAAAAAATCATTGTAATTGGAAACTAATTTACACATGCAATGTTACAGTTTCAAACAGGATAAGGAAGTGAAATTCTGTATAAAAAAAACTATGGCCCAAAAGCAGGAATGAAATACGTTTAAGTAAGGTGACGTTTAATATTGTTGTCGAAGTGAAATTTTTTTGTACCGTTTTATAATGTTTTTGTGATTTATAATTTGTATTTAAGTTAAATACACCTATTAAATAGATATTAAATTAAATCAAATCTTTTATTTTACCTTTTATATTGAATTTAATACATTTTAACAGATCTGCTGCGTCTTGCAGAAGACGCAGCTGGGTAAGTTGGGGGAGTCGGGAGAGCTGGAGCACTCCTTCGCGGCGTCATCCCCTGTGAAATTGACGTACCGGGAACGAGCAAAACAATTACAGGGCGAATGCCCGCAGAGTTGACAACGGTGATACTGCTCGATGATGAACCGCTTGTGCGATACTTCGACCGAAAGGCAGAGGCTATACAGCCTTTTGATATTAAACATGGCCTTGTTCTCCGTGGGGGCGGGGGAGGGGTGACCATGACAAGCGGAATTACTCCGAGTCCGCTTACTGGTCATCCCGCATGGGGATGGCCTGTGAAGTAAGGTCCTCGACGATCTCGAATAAGGGTAATTCCAGGGTTCTGTCCCTGATTACAACACGTAGATGCCTGTCTTCAGTCAGCGCGTACGTGCGTAAGCTCACGATGAGCTCCTTGAGGTGACGCGTGGTGCATCGGTAAATTCCATGGTTGATATGTGGACGCATGTACCCTGAGCGACATTTTGCGCCATGGAGCAAGAGACTGTGGTCCGCCATCCACTTGAATACGGCGGGCCACGCAGTTTTGTCCTGAAGGACAATTGGGGAGGTAGGCTTTAGTGCCCGGGTAGGCCCCAGCAGAGGCCGGAGGAGGGGCGGTGCGGGGGAAGGGGGAGCCTGCGGAAGGGCAGGCAAAGCATTCCGCTAATCTAGCCTGGTATTGCGAGCAGGCGTCGGGGAACGTTTCCTTTATGAAGTCCGTGTTCGCGGAGACGGACATCGTAGAATTTCTACACTGCACTAAAAACTCATAGTGGATCGAAACCTAGGTATACGCGTAAAAGTAGCTCGCGAAACCCGTAAAAACAAATCCCCGTGTATGCCGGGGCAGCCACGAGGATGAAACAGAACACCACAAGCTAAGGCAATGAAAATTGCGCAGAGCAAATGCAACGGAGAGTACGAGAGCGGACGTCCGTCCGGGGCGCTATTGGAATGGAACTGGCGTGTTGTTTTTTTTTCTCTCTCCTCCTGCAAAAAACCCCTGTCGTATGTGATCAGAGGCTTTTCCCATCTTTGCTTTTATCCTTTCTTTTCCTACTACTCCTCCCTATTTTGTTATTACTTTCCCTAATGCCACTAAGTTCATGTATACAATTATACGCGTATTAGTGACATTTTTGCCTAACTTTTATTTCTCTCAATCAATCTCCTTGCTACTTTTTTAAAAAAACTATATAAATTCTTCCCTGATTTCTATATTTTCCATAATTTCGCAAATTGAGTCTCTGATTTTCTTATATTTTATTTTTCCTTCTGTCTCTGCCCTTTCTGGGTCAAATACCGGACACTCCGTTAGGAGATGCGGGACATCCTCGTTACATATTGGATCACAGATACACTTTGGGCTCTCCTTGCACCTGAACCGGTTCAGGTACGCAGAGAACCCACCGTGTCCAGTCATAATCTGGACCAATATTAGGTCCAGACTAATACTTTTTAAAATGTTATGAGCTCTAATAGCATCGGGCATAAACATTTTTGTCACCGAAGCCGTGTCTTCTGTTCGATATCTCCGGTTCCACTCGTCAAGCGACTCCAATACCGCCTGACGAATAAGACCGGACATCGATCATAGTCCGATTTTCTTTTAAGGTTTCTTGCAGCATCCTTCGCTTACTCGTCGGCTCTTTCATTTCCCTCCAATCCTGCGTGGGCCTTTATGCAAAATAATTTAATTATTTTGTTATTTGCAATGGCTGTTGTTATGTTTGCTTTTGTATCACACGCTAAAGGATGGAGGAAATTTCCGCCTACTACGGCCTGTAGGGCCACTCTAGAGTCGCAAAAGATGCTGCAAGTTTCCGCCGCACTTGTAGCTGCGTAGCTTGTGGCTTCTCGCTACGCCAATAACTCCGCCTGGTAGAGGGTGCAGTACAGATCCAGCTTGAGTTTTCGGGCTTTGGTCTCGGCACCGCCATCCCAAATTGATAGTGCTGCTCCGACCTTCCCCTCAATTTTACTCCCATCGGTGAATATGCTTTGACACTCGATGGAGTGCTGGTCCATATCTGCACCGCTTTGCGCTGCACGCTTTGGAATTCGATCTTATGTTGCAGCGCGGGGTGAGCCAAGGTGTTATACGCTACCAGTCTCTTCACTCCCCTGTCCATTGTCACCCGCCGGGACATCCCCCTTTTTGTTAGATAAAGGCTCTCCGCCTCTCTTATTCTTATATCCAACGGGAGTATCCCGGCGAGTATCAATGCGGAGTTTAAAGAGACCGTGCGATAGGTTTTGGATATTTTTTGTGGAAAGCCGCGCTGCACAATGTTTAGCTGCTTCCTTACACCTATTTTATCAGCAGCCTGAGTCCATGCACTTGCCCCATATAAGATGACGGGTTCCACCACTGCGGTGTAAATTGTCTTTATGATCTCGGGTTGTAAACTCCACTGAGTTTTCGCGGCCCTGGAGAGCCGGCCGTACAAGCTAAGCGCTTTGCGGCACACATTACCAACATGTGTGTTGAATGTGAGTCTGTCATCGATGGTGAGTCCTAGCACCTTGATTTTCCGGGACAGTCCAATGCCTACCCGTCTCATGCGCAACTCTAGTTGGCCACGACTCCGCTTATTCGTCACCACCATAGCTGTTATCTTATGTGACTCGAACCTAAGCTTATGTCTGACACCCCAGGCGTGAACATGTTCGAGGCCTGCATTGGCCTGTGTCTGGACCTGAAGCGCTGCCTCTCCATCGATAACCAACATCACATCATCCGCAAAGGCAGTAGACTGCTCTAGCCTCCAACTCCTTCAGTAGAGAATTTAAGAGTAGGTTCCATAATATGGGACCCCCTATAGAACCCTGGACGCATCCCTTTTGTGTTTCCTTTGTGCTCTCTTCTCCTGCATATCTTAACACTACCCTTCTGCAATCCAGGTAACTGTCGACCAACCTTCTTATGTTCACCGGGCACTTTTCCTCAGCCAGTCGTACTTTAATAGCCGGCCACCAGGCTCCATCGAAGGCTCCCTCTATGTCCAACGATATAAGCGTAATGAGCTTTTTCTCCTTCAATTTCCGCTTTAGATGTTGTATCAGAACATAGAGGGAGTCCTCGGTGCTCTTCTGGGGCATAAAACCGTACTGGCGAGTACTAAGCCTCGGTAAAACATACCACTTTACCCTTTGGATGACTAACTTCTCCAGGATTTTTCTCAGGACAGGACTGGCGTGTTGTTGATAAATCTCTTATGCTCTTTTATGCTCTCTCACAATTAAAGAACACAGGGTTATGGTTTTATCGTGTGAAAAAAATTCAGGTTAAAGAATGATCTTTTTTGAAATTTATTAGGCCATATTTTATATTTCAAAAATATGGATGCGTTGTTGATACTAGTGTGTAATAAGCTTGGAGTGAAAACATTCAAAATCTTAACATACTCCGTTGTAACTATGACATGGGAACGAATCTCCTCAGTCGACACGTGACTATAGGCAACGTAAAGCATTCCAACTACAAAAATGTTATCGCATTTATTTAAATGGTTCAAACAAACACGATAAAATTCATTAATATTATTAGCACCCCTCACTGACATACGCTAAAAGCAAAACTGCTGACGCGCTGCTAACATGTAAATTCATGCACAGAAATTTAAAAAATAGTCTTTTTTTATAATTTTTTGATTTATTTTCTTTCTTTTTCTCTGTGCTAACCCGCAAATAATATAGTTGCACAATTTAAAAAAGGTCTGTTAAATTTAATGCAGAATTGAATGCGATTTCAGCCTCCTCCATGCCGCAACAATCAGTCTCATCCTGTCGCCGCACCGCATACAGAACGTCACCTTGACGCAAATTACTGCGCTTCACTAATACTTTTCGACATTCCTTATTCTACGCTACTACACTGACAAATTGCTAATCGTCTTCTTTATAATAAATAGTAAAAATTCTCTTTGTCACCAAGCGTCACACATACTATGAACTATAATGAATGTACACATATATAAATATAACCGAAAAATATTTGTTCCTTTTATAAGTCATAAATTAACTAGTTCAGGTGTTTTTGTCGACTTTATACGTCAATAGTAAAATACTACGATCTATGAAAAAGAAATATTTCACAACAGTTTTGATACTAGTAACAAGTCATTTAAAGGATATAACCCTAGGTTAACGACTTTATTTTCATTGCTGTGAATTTTATAAACGCTTGGTCATCAATTTCTTAGTTGAAAGAAAAAAAAGTATATTATTACAATACAGCTATATGTAAATATATAATAATTTAATATGTATTTTCCGTGTATACGACACCCATGGATTTAAGTTCTTTATATATTAACAAAAACTGGAAAAAATGATCGTTTTAACAAATTTTGTATTATATTAAATTGGTTACCATATTTATGGAAGTAAATTCTTACTCACCAATGTGCAACTCTATTTCTTATTAATGTACCTCATGTTTAGTGGGTCAATGTTCAACTAGACGTAATTGATCATTGTATACGTTAGGTAAGTCTAAATACACATTTAATAATTGATCTTCCACATTTTCGCAGAGAAATATTTGTTTTTAAATAATCCCTGCGATTATTTTAATTTAATTATTATGGCATTTTATCTCTAAAAGGCATATTTTGTATTTATGGCTGTCTAATATAAAGTTTCTAATTTTAAATGTTCACACAAAACATGTTTAGTGTACTTCAAAAGTTTTAATGAAGGTTTTATTCATGGGTAGTGAAAATAAAGAAAATGTAACTTCGTCATAAACAATATTCAGTTAAAACACATATTGCAGACATTTTGACGTTAAATTTTTACCGTGTCCATGTTTAAGTCACAATAGTGCAAATCAACACGAGTTACAATCCGACGACAACGTGCAACAGCACCTCAATAAGGGATAATAAATTAAAAATCAAGTGGTTGACGATCTGTACGCTAAAAACAAATGAATTCACTGCTATTGACGCAATACTGTGACGCCGATTGAGCGACGCAATACAGAGACGACCGTATGGTATATTGGTATATAATATATGTTGCTTATTTTATAACACTGTCATTTGCATGAGGAACTTTGGAAATGTGATGTCTTTATATTTTAATCAAATATGTACCTTGGGTTGAATTAAGAAGAACCATCATTATTCTTCGGTGTCTTCTTTTTTTTTAAGTGGAACGGTGAACCTTATCACCATGTTTTTTTTTTACCAACAATATGCTAACCCTTGACCTTAATTTCATATGATGTTAAGTGACAATAAGGCCGTAAATGATGAACGGTGTTCGTCCCCAGAATATTATGGCTCCCAAATGTATGATTTGCCGCAACTCGACGATGCTGTTATGGCAGTAGATTGACATGGAGAGGATAGATAACCACGCGAATTTGAAAAATACCTAATCCGAACTCATATTTAATAAAATTATATTATAGTTAGTGCCGTTGTTAAAAAAAAATTGCTTATCTGACTCGATAATTTTTTTTAGTAAGCAAGCGGTTAATAGATTGCAGTATTATTTTTATCATTATAATTTAATCTTTGGTAAGTAACACAAGTTGATGCAATTACATTGGATTACCTTAATACAATTGTATGAACATATAATTATTTCGCTTTTTGGCGAATTGATTTTTTTCTTTTCTATAGTATTTATTAAATATGTACTAAAAAGAATAAAATGGTACCAAGTGCACTAAGATACAAAAATTGAAAAAGGTAACAATTAACATTGACTTATGTTATTTTTATTCAAAACTAGTGTAAAAAAAATTGTTAACGCTATGAGTACATTTGACAAGTGAGACTCGTCATCTATTTACTTGGGCGAAGTTACGGTGGACGAGTCTGACTCGTCATCTGAATTTGAGTAGTAGGCGTTGATTTTTGCGCCACCCCCCCAACCTAGTTGGCGTTGTTTGCAAACAATTGCCTAACCTTTGTTTTGACATTTTAAAGTTGCAAATAATTATTATTTTATCCCTATTTTTATTCTAAGATGTCTGAATTAAAACATTTTATGTCAGCGAAAATGATAGTTCTCATGAAGTAGAATTAAAGCTGTATGATAACAGCAATTACAGAGAATTAGAGAGTGAAAATGATGAAAAGGACATGTTTTGAAAAATACCACACGGTACAAAATTATTAGACTTTAAGTTCGTTCTTGTTCTTTATAAATATTTCTATTTTGTTTCAATTATATATTTATTTACATTTTGTAATTGGAATGCTCTTTCAAAAATATATTCATATCACCAATATACACTGCCGGCCAAAAGTTTGAGACCACCTTGAAGAAATTACAATATTCAATAAAACTCCAAAAGTTAGTGCTCTACAAATTATTTATTTATCTTATTAAATAAGGAACTTGTTATGTAACATAAAATAATTTAAAAACTGCAATAATTGACATTATTATTAATAAATAAAAATATATTATTTAAACTAACTTTTCGTCGAAAAATCTTCCCTAACTTTTTATAACTTTTTTGACCAATCTTGGTAACCGGGCTATTAGTTTAATGATAGTTTCTTGTGAAACATTGTTTCAACTCTCTTGTAAAGTCCTCCAGAGGTCTTCTTTTGACGTCGGACAATGA